>VBSM01001979.1:24900026-24923199 GCA_008086735.1 Cheirogaleus medius | reverse complement strand
AGAAAAAAAAAAATAGTATTTAGGAACTAAGATCTGAACACTAGGTGCACTTATTGCTATTGGAGTGTTGCTGCTCCTGAGCCCCTTGGTGGCCACAGGTAGGGCACATGTGTATATATATATATATATATATGCACACATTTACATCTGTGTTTGTCCATGATTTCACTTTTGTACCTCGATTCCAATCTACTTTTCTATCTTTCCACATTTATCACTCTCTTCTCCAACATTGAGAATCCCATCTCCCACTATGCTCAATATATTTCCTTTTTGGATCATGTTATGGGCTGAATTTTGTCATCCAAAAATTCAGGGAACTCAGCCGGGCACGGTGGCTCACACCTATAATCCTGGCACCCTGGGAGGCTGAGGCAGGAGGATCACCTGAGGTTAAGATTTGAAGACCAGCCTAAGTAAGAGTGAGACCCAGTCTCTACTAAAAATAGAAAAAGTTAGCCGGGCATGGTGGCACATGCCTGTAGTCCCAGCTCCTCAGGAGGCGGAAGCAGGAGCATTGCTTAAGCCCAGTGGTTTGAGGTTGCTGTGAGCTAGGTTGAGGCCACAACACTCTAGCCTGGGCAACAGAGCAAGACTCTGTCTCAAAAAAAAATAAATGCAGGGAACTCCTAGTAGTCCCCAGTAACTCAGAATGTGACTGTATTTGGAGATAGGGCCTTTGAAGAGGTGATTAATTTAAAAGGAAGTGACTAGGCTGGGCCCTAATCCAGTTTGACTGGTATCCTTATTAGAAGCAGAAATTTGGACACACAGAGAGACACCAGGGTTGCCTGCACACAGAAGGCCATCTACAAGCCAGGGAGAGAGGCTACAGAAGAAATTAAACCTGCCAACACCTTGCTCTTGGACTTTTATCCTCCCAAACTGTGAGAAAATAAATTCCTCTTATCTAAAGCCACCCAGCTATGGTGTTTTATTATGGCAGTCCTACCAAACTAATACAGATCTATCCAGACAAAAGCAACCTCACCTAAAACCAGCACCTGCAAATGTTTCGTGGTAATCCAGCCTACCCGAGCAAGTTCTGAGAAGCACCTATTTCTGCTACATGTTCTATTTAAATTCAGTATTTTCTGCCAATCAATTGGCAGATTGTGCACAATCCCAGTGTGTTTGCAGAGACTGATTTGGTCTTATAGTTAAGGGGCCAGTGGATTTTGTCACAACTTATATTCTGTGCATGTTGCACTCTGATGGACCCTGTTCATTCTGACGATCTCCCTGTTGGCTCAACCAATCCGCAGCACCTGCAATGCATATTTCCTGAGCACCAGAAAGTGCAATCTCTAACAAGGAAACCAGCTCAGAGCTTAGCTGGTTCCCTAATAGGGCATTGCTCAAATTGCTACCCCCTTAGGAAGTATGCTTTAAATTGCACTACCATATTAACTTATTCAAAATTTCAGAAACCTGAAAAATGACCCTAAATCATAGACCCCAAATCCTTTATCTCACCCATTTTTATTCCTCTTGGAATTTATGTCCTGACTTCACAAGTCAAAGAATGATTGCTCTGGCTGCCTGCACTGCACGATCTGCTGGGGCCTGGAAGCCCCAGCTGTGCTTTCCCTGCCTCTGACACCTCCCCTGGCAATAAACAGAACTCCATCAGGGCTTCCCTAATGACTCCTGCAGCAATGGGCAGCAGTGCAGCTCATTAATAGTGGCACCAGCACTATGAGGCTAGTGGGAATGAATGTTTATTTGGTTCCAGAAAATAAGCCAACCCTACCATTAGACACTGTCCACAGAAGTGCAGTGAGAAGAGGCCATTTATAGGAAGACAAGCTTATTTTGCTGAAACCTCTACTGTAAGATGAGATGGTTAAAGCTTCAGTTATAGAAACACACCATGGCTGCATGTCAGCCTTGTTTGAAGGAGCTACCTCTTTAGGGGGGGGAAAAACTGAGGCACGTAATTGTTCCAAATCTTACTGCCTCTCTGGTTTCTTCTGCATTTGAATTTCTGTTTACCACTGATAGGAAGATTGCCTTTAGGGGACATGAGGAAGGGAATAGGGAAGACTTCAGCTTCACATTAGCCCTAGGAAACTACAGAAGCATTTGAAGCCAACTGAATTCATGAATCAAGAATCCAGTGTATGCCATGTGCCTGGAGAGGCTTTTTAAAACTCCGATGGGAATGTTGTTCCTGGCTCCAGGAAAGGGCACAGGGACTGGGATGAGCCTTTCTGATGTGTTGGGGGGGGGGTGAGAGAGGGTCACATATGTATAAAATCAGGTAAACCAAGAAGGCTAAAGAACCTCTTCAGCCTCAAATTGTGCCTCCCCCATGCCACACCTCCCACCCGTCTCTCCGATGAGTCAACACTGATGGACTACATGCTTTTGTAACAGAGGGAACAGCCCGAAAAACGGTAAAATGTTTTACAAGTTGTCTCTTTAAAACCACCCCCCCACACTCTTTTTTGGAATAAGCCCTGCATTCTTGCCAGTAATCAAAGGACAGTAATCAGAGGGGCAGGGAGTGTCCTTTGTTCTTTGTACCAAAGGAGATGGCTCAATGGAATTGTCCAGGCAGAGGTTAGGAGATCGAGGTCAGGAGATCATCCTCAGCAGAGATGCTAGAGTTAAACAGCAACAGTCTGAAGCTGCAAACTCCCTTTAAAAGAGAGTTTTAAAGGGAGCAATAGAATCTGTATTTCTGCATATAGATAGGACAATGGTACTTTAAAACAAGGGTCTCCCATCCTCCTCATTTGCTAGCAAATTAATAAACTTTTCTTTCCTTCTCCTCAAACCATTTGTAGTCTATTCTTTTTTTTTTTTTTTTTTGAGACAGAGTCTTGCTCTGTTGACTGGCCTAGAGTGCCACGGTGTCAGCCTAGCTCACAGCAACCTCAAACTCCTGGGGTCAAGCAATTCTTCTGCCTCAGCCTCCAGAGTAGCTGGGACTACAGGCATGCGCCACCATGCCCGACTAATTTTTTCTATATATTTTTAGTTGTCCAGCTAATTTCTTTCTATTTTTAGTGGAGACAGGGTCTCACTCTTGCTCAGGCTGGTCTCAAACTCCTGACTTCAAGTGATCCTCCCACCTCGGCCTTCCAGAGTACTAGGATTATAGGCAGGAGCCACCACACCCGGCCCAGAAATTTTCTTAATTAAAAAGAAAAATACAACTATATCTCCAGCACCTAAAACAGGCCTGGCACTCCAAGGGCTCAATAAATATTTGTTGAATGAATTAACGAAGTATATAAACAACTACAATAAACACATGCTTATAAAAAAAGACATCCAAATATTAACAGTGGTTTCTTTGGAGGGATGAATTTATCACAGGTAATTGAGCA
The DNA here is from genome assembly GCA_008086735.1 of Cheirogaleus medius. Classification (NCBI taxonomy): domain Eukaryota; kingdom Metazoa; phylum Chordata; class Mammalia; order Primates; family Cheirogaleidae; genus Cheirogaleus; species Cheirogaleus medius. The sequence goes on along the minus strand of VBSM01001979.1, from coordinate 24,919,861 downwards.
TTTTTTTGCTTTGTGTTTTCTGTTTCTTAAGTTTTCTGCATCAAGCATGCATTATTAATTTTTAAATTGGCCAGGTCACACTGACCAGCTAAGACTAATATTTTACAGGCTTAAGTCTTATCCTTGAGTTTGTGGGTTCCAACATTTTATCAGTTATTTGGACCAGATCCTTGGGAACTGCTTCAGTCTACCCAGGTACATAGAATACCAACATGATATTTTAATTATTGGGATATGCAAATCCCTGTTGTCTACACTATTCCTGCCCATTACCTAGGGCTCCCACTTTTACAGAATCATGGTAGTGGAGTCAGTCATCAGCAGTCTGGTCAACATATAATCATACAAGGGGTGTGGAGAGTTTTGTGAGATATTTCGTTCAAGTTAGGTAAGGGACTAGAGAATTATTCTGGATCCAGATTTCCAGTGACCAAGACACTCACATCCCTTGGATACTAGTGAATAAACACTGAAAAATTCTGATGAAAAGGATCCTTTTTCTGGGCTCTAGGTGAACTGTTACCATACAATGGGCACGCTAATTTAATTGTTTCTCTTGAATCAATTATATTTTGGATTAATGTCTCCATGATGGGGATTGACAGGCATCCTAGCCCCTTTGGCAAACCATGTACAAGTCACATCTTAAAATGGACAACTCCTGCAGGTGGTTGCTATACATAATATGTTGATTTGTTTAAAGTAACATTTAAATTTTACATTTCAATAGGCAATATATTCACAGTCAAAATTCAAACGGCACAAGGCTTATAGTAAAAAGCTCCCTTGCATCCTTGCTCTCCTCCCTAGAAATAAGAAGATACAAAGACACACACACACACACACACATGTGCACACACGCACTTTTCATCTTATAAGTACATTACAATACTTTATACAGTGCTGATGCGGGTCTTCCATGAGGGGTGGGGTCTCAGGTGGCTGATGCGGCAAGTAATAGATGGGGGTTTTCCTTATCAGCACAAGTTACTTAACCTGTCACTCATCAGTAAAGTGGTGATATTAACAGTACCTACCTCACAGGATTGTTGAAATTAAAAGAATGAATCTATGGAAAGGGCTTAGAAAATATTTGGCACATGTCCAGGACTAGAAAAATACTGGTTTTTTTAAAAAATATAGTCCAATTTAATGTTGATTCATTCTAGATCCCATTTCAAAGAAAAATTTTTATTTACCTTGTCTTCAAATTCTGGAGACGAAATGAAAAAAGTAATTATTTTTACTTTTGATGGTAATACACATTGTTAGGTTTACTTAGAGTGGAAACCCGAAAAGTATGTAAAGGATGTAGTACTTACTGATCATAAAGACTGTGAAACAAAAGCCACAGGAGTCTGGAGAGTCCGAGGTTGTAAATCTAACTTCAACCACAGACAGCTGCAGGACCACAGACTGCTGCAGCAACTATCCCCCCTGATAAGGACGAAGGTGCCTCCCTCCCCTATCTCTGCAGGTGTTGCTCACTCTACTGGGAAAGACCCTCTATAAAACCCAAGGTTTTCCCCTCCTTCTGGTGGACACTCTTTCGGCCTCCACCCATCTGCATCCAGATGCTCAAAATAAGAAGTATTTTACTGCACCTCAGGCTTCGTGTGTCTCCCTCTTGGCTCCGGATCTAACACACATCTAGATACTAAGCTATATTCCTAATAGTGGGTGCTTAATCAATGGGAGCTGGTTGTTTTATCATCATGGCATTTACTCCTCAAGACAAACTTGTAGGTATGTTTTACCTGTGAGGAAACTGCAGTTGGTTTGGATACCATATAACTAGCCTAATGTCAACCTTCTTTTGTGCATTGATTTGCAAATGTTCTTTAATCTTTTTCTCTGTGTGTGCTACAGATCCCCAAGGCATATCCGGTGCCCACCACAGTGGATATTCAGTAGAGCTGGCTGTTTGCCATTCATTCGCTCAGTGAGCCCAAGCCAACTCTCTTCCTGAATCCCTCCTGTGAACCCAGCTTTCAGCGTGGAATCCAGCAACGTGACTCCAGAGTTCAAATCTTGCACAGTGTCCCTCTGAAATGTGTCTCCCATCTACCTCTCACTTCCATCCCTGCTGCCACCCCCCTGGTTTGGCCCTGACCACCTTTCACAAGGACTGTTACTGCAGTAAGTTCCTAAGGAGTCTCCCAGCTGACTTCAACCTTTCCTCCCCAGTTCCCACCACAGTGCTGCCCAGGTGATGCTCCCTGAAGCACAGCTCTAGCCCCATCACTTTCCAACTCTGAAACTCTCGGAGCTTCCTACTACCTGCTCTTTCCTTAGCATTTGAGGCCCTGCACTGTCAAGCCCCAACCCACCTTGCCAGTTTTGCTTCTAAGACTCCCCTCCCCTCCAGCCAAAACTCCTTGAACAGGTTTCCAGCCATGTTTGTTCAGCTTGCAATTTCTCTCTGATTTGATTGTCCTCAGAATTCTTGGGGGGAGGGGAAAGAATTTCTCTTTGCCTTCTCTTCAAGGCCACTCAAGCTTCATGAAGCTGCCCTTTATTCTAACTATATTCATTTCTGTCATTATCACCTAGCCTCATTCCACACCCTGCACTTACTTGTTTGTAAACTCCTTGAGAGCCCAAATCCTACCTTGCCTTGTTACTGACTAAAATGCACACAGGAGTACAACTGATAAACTCCACAACTTGGCTTCTAATGGGTCCAGCCACTCACAGGGGCAGAGGTTAGCAGAACATTAATACATGGTGGTCCCCGCCAACCCCGGCCTATGGGGACCCAGCTCGCCTCATAAAACTGTCACTTCTGGCCAAGAGCCCAGCACAGGCTTCCGTTTTCCTTTTGGAAGAGCTCAAGGGTATCAGCTGATACCTGGAACAGGCACAGCACACAGATCATTCAAGAAATACTGGTTGTAATGAGCAAACTTTGAGCTGGAGAGGACTTCACAATGTTAGATCAACTTCCTTGTCTCCACAGGAGAAATCAAGGCACAGAGCGGGGAAGAGACTCCCCTAGGCCACACAGCTAGCAGGAAACAGAACTAGACTCGCGATTGCCAGTTCAGGGCACGCTATTCTACAGCTTGGATCCACGAAGATCTGGGGTGAAGACTCCACCACCTGTTCACCACTTACTACTTTTTCTCTCCCTCATCTCAGTCTCCTTCGCCTTTCCACAGCAGTGGCAACGAGGGTGCTTCAGCCCGATCAGTCGCCTGCAGACCAAGAAAGAACCCATTACTTCCGACGAACCCGCCTGCAAGCTACTCCGCCCCCGACGCCGCGCCCGGCCCCGCCCCAAGCGTGATGGGCCCCGCCCCCAAGATCGCGGGCCCGGACACGCCAGGCTTGGGCGGAGCCGAAACCACACGCCCCGCCCTCTCCGTATGCTCGCCCCCTATGGACATCTACAGACAGAAGCCGCGTCCAATGAGAAGGAAGGGCGGGGCATCCATAGCCCTATCGGTTGCGACCACAGAAAATGGGCACTCCCAACTGGCTGACGCTACACCTTGGTCTTTCTGGGTCTTTCCACGCTTTGCTCCTACTCCTGCAGCGCTGAGCCTGAGGGGGAGCGGAAAAGAACCTTCTGAACGGGTAGGCCGGTGCTGGCTGGGGTACCCGTTGGCGTCGGTTCGAGGGCTGCTGCTGGCCCCGCTACAGAGCTCGGGGTGGGACCGGGCGTTGGAGGGGAAGGCCGGGGAAAGGGGCGGGGAGGAGCCAGCACGTGGAACGCCGGCCCGGCCGGGCGCGGTGGGGGCTGGGCCGAGCTTCGCGGCGCGTGGGGCCCGGCTGGTTCTGTGCAGTTGGATCTGCACCCTTAAACTCAGGGGAAGGGTACCCCGAGACCTGTCGCTGCGCAGCGTCTGACTGGAAAGAGCGTTTTTCCAAGTCTTGAGGTAGAAGGCCCCACCCATACCTGGCGCGGGCCGGCCTGCGGGCCCCTGGGGCGGTTTCCCCAGGTTGTGGTCGGCCGTTTCAGACAGGTGGACGCAGCAGCTAACGCGTCTAGACCGCGTAGTAAGTGCCAGGTACTGTGCTGACTGCTTCACAGGCATGGTATCTTTGCCCGACGCAGAAAGGGGTGTAGTTTGGGTGGCACTTGACCCAGGTAACGCGCCAACTCGTGAATGGTGGCGCCGGTTTACCGGGCCTTCTCCTGTGCGTTCACCTCCACGCTGAGGTGTGTGTCAGCGAGAAAGCCCGCTTTGCCACGTCTCGTGGCCTTCCAGTGACTTCAGTAACCACGACACACCCCTCCCCTCGGTGGCAAGGAGGGTAGAAAACTGAGGGGACAACTTTTTGGAGGAAATAAAAACCCCAAAGCCCCAAACTCTCGTTTTAAGTAACGGTGGAAAATATACTTGAGGTGGTGTCCTGTGGGTAACCAGCCCAAGGGTCCGACACACCGAGGTGGAATCCCTCTTCCACCGCTGTTTGGGTATGGTACTTAGCCGTTTAAGCCTCAGTTTCCTCATTTGTAAAATAGAGTTTAAAACACCAGTTCAGGGTGGGCATTAGTACAAAGCCTGCCGCCTGAAGTATTTCTTACGTAAGTTTTAACAGAAAATTTTTTTTTTTTTTTTACAATAAGCAGATAGTCCTAACCGAACCGGTTTGCATTTTTCTGCTTCCCTCCGGCACTCATCCGTGTGTCCACTTTTGGCAGCTTTGCAAGCCCGTGCCATTAGCATTCTCCCCGTTATAGTCCAGTGATCGCCAGGACCTTACCAGATTTCCCGTGTTGGATATTTAGGTTATTTCTCACTTTAAATATTGTAGTAGTAAACAGATCTTGTTTTTTGTTTGTTTGTTTTGTTTTGTTTTTTTGAGACAGAGTCTCACTCTGTTGGCCGGGCTAAAGTGCCGTGGCATCAGCCTAGCTCACAGCAACCTCAAACTCCTGGGCTCAAGCTATCCTCCTGCCTCAGCCTCCTGAGTAGCTGGGACTACAGGCACGTGCCGCCACAGTGCCCGGCTAATTTTTTTCTAATTTTAGTTGTTTGGCTAATTTCTTTTTATTTATAGTAGAGACAGTCTGGCTCTTGCTCAGGCTGGTCTCCAACTCCTGAGCTCGATCAATCCTCCCCCCTCGGCCTCCCAGAGTGCTAGGAATACAGGCTTGAGCCACTGCACCTGGCCATTTTCTTGGTTTTAAGATAAAATCAACATACCATAAAATTCACCCTTTAAAAAGTACAATCCAGTGGGGTTTTTTTATTATATTGAGAAGATAGCAACCATCACCGCTAATTCCAGAACATTTTCATCCCCCCTTGGCCCTAACGTCTCAGACCCCCATTGTGGAGCTCCCGCCCAGGCTGGGCAAGGGCCCCCAACCAAGAGGGATCTGCCAGGGAATTCTGGAGCCTCTCTCCTGCTATGGATTTTGGCCTTGTGCCTGCCCGCTTCGTTCAGCCACCTACCTGGGCTGCTCGCAGGGGTGGGCCTGGCCTTTGCAGGGCCTACACCTTGAGGATATTGAGGCCAGGCCTGGAAATGGAGTCTTGGAGGCGGGGAAGGGCTCTCAAACCAGACGAAGCATGTTGGATTGCAAAATTTTTGCCGCTCTGGTTTGGAAAATTTCTCAACAAAGACGACTTCGCAGTGAATGAAGTCTTCAGAGGTTCCTCTCGATATATTCTGTATACATATACTACATGTACATACACTATACATATACTGGTTTGCTGTGTTAAACCTCAAAGTGAATTGCTTTTGAAATGGGAGAAAACAAGGAAATTTGTGCTGACCCAAAATGAAGGTTTTAAAAAATAATACACACCCAGTCACTTCAGCCCTGCCTAGTGTGATGTGTGATTTTTATGATGTATGTTCCATGTGTGTATGTATTTGAGACAGGGTCTCCAGTATGTTGCCCAGGCTGCAGTGCAGTCAGTGGCTGTTAACAAGCTTCATCATAGTGAACTGCAACCTCCAACACTTGGGCTCACGTGATCCTCCTGCCTTAGCCTCCCAAGTCTGGAAGTAGGGGTGCCACTGAGCCCAGCTTCTCCTCCTTTTCTTTTTTTCTAAAGTTTATAGGTCCCAAAGCATTTTACTTTCTTTTTTCTTTTTTAATTATTTGGGGGAATCTTCAGTGACGACCAGAAAACCTGCTAGACATAAATTCTAAAAGAGCTGTAACACTCCAAAGCATTTTGTATTAATGCACTGCACCTATTTGGTAATGCTATAATAAGTAAATATAAAACCCAAAAGATCTAACAATTCCAACTTCAGTTCTATTCCATGAAGCCTTAGATAAAAAGACCAATTTGTTTTGTTTTATTGAAACTTTCATTGAAACATAAAATTTCATCTCTTGATCTGTAAGTTTACCTTTCAGCAAGAACATAAACAGAATAAAAAAAAATGTGGCACCAAGACAATGTTTTACAGATATACATAAAGCATACATTTGGGCTTAAATAAAACTCATGTTCGGCTTGATTCTGGTTTTAAAACAAAGTTGCTGTCATATTAAGATATATGTGGTACCACAGTTTTTGGAAAGCTAATGATTTGGTAGAATGTTGCAGAAGAAAAAACAAGCAAATGGTGAGGGGGATGGCTGGTGCAGAATGCTGCAATACAAGGCTCTTCAACCTTGAAAAGAAAGTAAAGAAGCACACATGGAACATCATTTAAAAGTCTAAAACTTTTGCTAAATACCACCTAGTTAATAAAGGGTACACAGTCACTCGTATTCCTGAAAATATAAAACAGTTTAATTAGATCGTTTATGAACTCATTTGGGATAACTGGAAAAAGCAGTTATTCATAACAGACTTTCTAGAAAGATTTTTTTTCTTTTCTTTTTTTATAATAAGCTCTGGCAAGTTTTATTAAAGAAAAAGTTTGCATGGTTTACTTTCCACCAGTCTGTTCTGGCATGCTTCTAATGAATGATACCAGAATCAGCTGGATCAATGATAGCCAGTGTGCATACTCTGTAGTATTTTCCACATGCTTTACCCAATTCAATATTATTGCCACTTCAGCGATGGACACCGGTTTTGGCCAACATGACATAGTACTCTATTTCAGATTTCCGCAAAGCCAGGCAGTTGTTGGCGAAGATGACCAGTTTCGGTTTGCCTTGTCTGATCATCTTCAGTCTGCTTGTACCCCAGCACATACTTTCCATTTTTCATAATGAGTTGGAGCCTCAAGTTGATCTACTTCTGCCACATTTTTGTCTTTGTGGCCACCATCTTCCTGCCTTAGGTGCAGGATGCCCCCAGCCAAGAGTAGCCACAAGATGGCCAGGGAGCGAGAAAGCTTTAAAAAATAAAATTGCCTGTACCAGCTAACAGTCACTCCCATTCTCTACTCCCCCCAACATCCGCCACCTCACCTCTGGAAACTACAAATCTCTCTTTGGATTTGCCTATTCTGGAAATTTCATATACATGGACTCACACAGTATGTGGCCTTTTGTGCCTGGTGTCTTTCAGTTAACATGTTTTCAGGGTTCATCCACACGTAGCACATATCAATACTTCATTCCTTTTTAATGGTTGAATAATCTATTGTATGGATGTGCCACAGTTTGTTTATCCATCAGTTGATGGAAATTTGGGTGGTTTCCACTTTTTGGCTATTACGAATAATGCTGCTGTGAACATTAGTGTCCAGATTTTTGTATGACTTTATGTTTTCATTGCTCCTGAGTATATACCTAGGAGAATTGCTAGGTCATATAGTAACTGTATATTTAACCTTTTGAGGAACTGCCAGGCTGTTTTCCAAAGTGGCTGCAGCATTTTATAGTTCCTACCAGCAGTGTATAAGGGTTCTAATTTCTCCACATCTCACCAACAGTTATCTGCCTTTTTTTTTTTTTTTAATCATAGCCACCCTAGTATGAAGTGGCATCTCATTGTCATTTTGATTTGCACCTGCTTAATGACTAATAATGTTAAGCATCCTTTCATGTGTTAATTGGCCACTTGTGTATCTTCTTTGGCAAATGTCTATTGAAAATTTTTGCTTTTTTAAAATAATTTTTGTCTCTTTGAGTTGTAGGAGTTCTTTATTCTGTATCCTAGATCCTTATTAGATACGGGATTTCCAAGTATTTTCTCCCATTCTGTAGGTTGTTTTTTTGCTTTCTTGATAGTGTCCTTTGATGCATGAAAGTTTTTAATTTTGGTGAAGCCCGATTTATATGTATTTTCTTGTGCTTGAGGTGTTATATTTGAGAAACCATTATCTAATCATTATGATTTACACCTTTGTTTTCTTCTAAGAGTTCTATAGTTTGTAACTTTTCTGTCATTTTCAGATTGTTATTGCTAGTGTATAGAAATACAGCTGATATTTAATATATTGATCTTGTATCCTGCAGCCTTGCTGAAGTCACTTACTAGCTCTGGTAGTTTTTTTGTGTATGTGTGGATTCTTTCAGATTTGCTATATATAAGATCATGTCATCTGCAGATAGAGATAGTTTTACTTGTTTCCTATTTTGATGCCTTTTGTTTCTTTGTCTTGCTTAATTGCCTGGCTAGACCTTCCAGGACAATGTTGAATAGAAATGGTGAGAACAGACATCTTTGTCTTATTCCTGATTTTAGGGGGGAAAACTTTCAGCCTTTTCACCATTAAATGTGATATTAACTGTGGGGTTTTTTATTAGATGCCTTATCAGGTTGGGGAAATTACCTTCTATTTCTGGTTTGTTGAGTGTTTCTATCATGCAAGGGTGTTGGATTTTTGTCCAGTGCTTTTTCTGCATCAATTGAGATAATCAGGAGAGTTTTTTCCCTCATCTATTCTCTTAATACTGTGTATTACATTGGGAGTTGAGAGTATAAAGAGAATGTAATGCAGAATGATAAGTCCAAGCATGAACTGTAAAGCAGCCATTGAAAGTGAACTGTGTTCACATTTGTGGAAGACATCTTCCCACTCCTGAAACAGGCTTCTTTTTGTTTTGAGACAGTTTCGCTCTGTTGCCCGGGCTAGAATGCTGTGGCGTCAACATAGCTCACAGCAACCTCAGACTCTTGGGCTCACGCGATCCTCCTGCCTCAGCCTCCCAAGTAGCTGGGACTACAGGCATGTGCCATCATGCCTGGCTAATTTTTTTCTATTTTTAGTAGAGATGGGATCTCGCTCTTGCTCAGGCTGGTCTCGAACTCCTGACCTTGAGTGATCCTCCCGCCTCGGCCTACAAAATGTTGAATTTGTACATGTAAACCATTCTTTCAGAATATTTCTGTTCCTTTTGGATTAGCAATGGAGCACATACAAATGGAAAACCTGGGCATGTTTATAAGCCGAGATAAGGAGAGGGAGACATTAACATATGTGGGAACAGATGTCTGCAGAGTCCCTAGGAAGGGATGAGCTCAACTGCCAGGTGGGATGGGTTTGTCTTGAAAAGGCACAGGGACACCTGTTCAAGACAAGAGGGGAAATAATTAGTAAAGGCAGGTATTTCTGAAGTGGATGGGAGAGAAGTTAGGGTATTCATGCCTGATAATACCTCTTTATAGGATGGAGAACTGTGCTGTCTACTATGGGAAATGGGAAGGAAGTGGGAAGGGATGTCAGGAGAGTGCTGGAGGCAGCCCTTTATAAGTAAGGCTTGGAGTAGGCACATTTGATAATAACCTGAGGTGGGCCACCCTCTTACCTAGTTTTAAGCATGAAGCAACTGTTAAGAAGCAAATAGAAAAGCATGAGCACACACATATGTATATAATTTTATTGTTTCTGTTTTAGGAACAAATGAGTAAAAACAGCTGGCCAAGTAGGAGAAGACATGGGAGAAGACTCTATCAGCGGAACCCTTGGTTCAGACTACGCGATTCTAACGAGAGGCAAGTATGCCGGGGCTAGGGGGCTAACTTGTGCCCAGTGTTGTTCTGGAATTATCTATTATATTGCGACTCGCACACTTGTGTGTGTGTGTGTGTGTGTGTGTATGTGTATCACTGGGGGCTCGTCAGAATGCAGATTCTGTTTCTGTGAATCTGAGGTGGGGCCTGAGAAGAGAGTGCAGGGCATGTTGCTGCTGCTGCTCAGCCCACCACACAGAGTAGTGGGGAGATACAGGAAACACACTCTTCTTTCTTTCCAGAGCGACCATCACTTCTGGTCAGAGCATTAGCCACGAGAATTAGATGTCTAGAATTAGATGTCTGAAACAACTGGAGAGCCATTTCTCCACATTGTGGGCTTTATATTTTAACCAGTCTTTATGGAAACCTAATTTTATTAATTCAGTGTAAGTCTTAGGAAAAGGATATACAGTCATGCATCACTTAGTGAGAAGGATATGTTCTGAGAAATGCGTTAGACAATTTCATTGTTGTGCAAATATCATAGAGTGTACTTACACAAACCTAGATGGTGTAGCCTACTAACTCACCTAGGCTATATGGCACAGTCTACTGCTCCTAGGCTACAAATCTATACAGCATGTTATTGTACTGAATACTTTGCAATTGGAACACAGTGGTGAGTATTTGTATATCTAAATGTACCTAAAGATAGTAAAGGTACGGTAAAAATACAGTATAAAAGATAAAAATATGGTGCACCTTTATAGGACACTTAACATATATGGAGCTTACAGGACTGGAAGTTCCTCTGGGTGAGTCAGTGAGTGAGTGATGAGTGAATGTGAAGACCTAGGACATTACTATATATTGCTATAGAATTTATAAACACTGGACCCTTAGGCTACACTAAATTTATTCAAAAAATACAGTAATTGTGCTACAATGTCATTAGGCAATAAGAATTTTTCAGTTCTTTTATAATTTTAAGGGACCACTGTCCTATGTGTGGTCCGTCATTGACTGAAACATCATGTGGCACATAACTGTAGGGTTATATATATTTATGTTATAAATGTGTATGTATTAATAATATACTACAGGGCCGGGTGTGGTGGCTCACACCTGTAATCCTAGCACTCTGGGAGGCCAAGGTGGGACGATCACTGGAGGTCAGGAGTTTGAGAGCAGCCTGAGCAAGAGCGAGACCCATCTCTACTAAAAAAATAGAAAGAAAATTAGTTGGACAACTAAATATATATATATTTTATATATATATAAATTAGCTGGGCATGGTGGCACATGCCTGTAGTCCCAGCTACTCAGGAGGCTGAGGCAGGAGAATCACTTGAGCCCAGGAGTTTGAGGTTGCTGTGAGCTAGGCTGACGCCATGGTGCTCTAGCCCAGGCAACAGAGCAAGACTCTTTCTCAAAAAAAAGTAATATACTACACAAAAATGTGTAAACAGTAATACAGTATCACCAGTGTGGTGGCTCACTCTTAATACTCCCAGCTACTTGGGAGGCTGAGGCAGGAGGATCACTGGAGTCCCAGAGTTTGAGGTTGCAGTGAGCTGTGACGATGCCACTGTAGTTAAGCCTGGGCAGCAGAATGAGACCTCATCTCTAAAATTTTAAATAAAATGGACAGAGTCCTAGTTATAGAGTCAGAAGATGTCAAATACCAAGATGCTCCTCTGGAACAGATTAACCCAAACAGTAACAAAAAGCATTTAGAGGTTGTGAAAAGAACAAGGGCTTTTAGAGTCAGGAGGTCTGGGTCAGACATCCTACTTTCCTGTGTGAAATTAGACAAGTTACTTAATCACTCTGAGTCACTGAAATTCTTATACAAAACAGTACTAATAAAACCTTTCATGAGGTAATGTATGTAAAGCCCTTAACTGGCTGCCTGGCTCTGAATAGGCCTCATTACATGGTGGGTCTCATTAGGTGCAGATTCCCAAACCTGACCCATATTGTAGAAAGATCAGTTTGTATGTTTTATAAGGAGAACCATGGATACTTTCTGGGCCCCAGGCCCTTCTCGCAGGAGCACATTGTGAGCAAAATGTGATCTGTGGAAGAAGAGAGTCCCAGCTTGGCTTTGGCAGAGTGGTGTGGAAACCTGCTGGACAGCCACCTTCTGGGTTCCATGTGGAAAGAATGGAGTCCTTGGACTAGAAACACACATTTGTCATGACACTTAATCCTTCCTCTTCCTGCTGATCACAGATGAGCTGCCTCATGAAACTCTGGGCCATGAAAAGGGGAATAAATAAATTTCCCCAAAACTGTGCATAGCATTAGCATTTATAGAAGAAAGAGAACATTCTTTCATTTCTTCAACCTAGTTTTGCAGTTTGTGTTCCTTTTGGTGTATGTGGTGGGGTGGGGGGTGTTCTTGATTTTAAAGTGAATTTTATTGGGATTCTAAAATAAGGTCTTTATCATCATATCCTTAAGCCTGTAATTGCCACAGAAGTTGCTTGTGACTTTTCACATTGAGTGTGTTTAACATGCCTCTATCCCAGTAGTATTACTGAGCAACTTATCTCTGTCCCCTAAACCCCAGTTTGTCTATAAAATTGCATGGGCAAGTAAAATTTAAACTCTTTGTGATACTGAATCCAATAGAGAATGAAATTCACTTGGCTTTGAAACTGCTGTTAAGCTGACAAATGAGCACAGCTGGTAACATTCTCATTGGCAAATTTCTGTTCTCCTTTTTATCTGAAAAATTCCAAAAGACTTCACAAAATGCTAAAGTGAGGAGATGAGGAAATCACTGTGACACGCATCCTCTTTTTAAAAAAAAAGAAAAAGAAGCCGAAACCTTGCCCTTATTTTGGTGTATTTGTAATAGGGGTTAGTGCTCCCCAAGGTATCAGGTCAGATAGATGTTCAGGAGGGAAGGCTGCAGAACTGCCTAAATAAAGCCGCCCAGAGAATGACTGGGAACCCAACCCCTGAGCTGCAAGTTACTGCCACTGTGTGTCAACAGGTATGACCCAGGAGCACTACAGAGCACTCAGGATTCTGGTCCTGGTGATGATGAGTCCCCATCAACCTCATCTGGTATAGCCGGGAGTTCTTCCGCGCCAGGTAAGGCAGTCTGCTTGGTAGGGCTCCTCTGGCCTTGCCCCTGGGGAATGGTGAAGCCTCATCTTGCTTTGTCATCTGGCTGCCCTTCCTCCTCGGCCAGGGCTCAGATGTGTGTCTGTGTATTTCTTCACTTGAATGGATGTCACCAGCCCATTCCTGGCTTGGAAGGAATTCTAGAAGCAAACTGAAACACTCAGTGAAGGAGCTGAGTGCATCAAGAACAGTGATCCTGAGGCAAATGGTCTTCCCCAGGACTGAATTCAGTCCAGAATAGTGCCTGACAATGGCAGCCCACCCCTGGCCTGCAGAGGACAGGCAGCTTTGAGGGGTGGTAGACAGGCCACTGGGTTCATTATGAGGTGATCATTCACAGTGTTTTAAGTTAGTGAATTTAGTTTTTTTGACTGAAGACTTACCAGGGTATTACTTCGACCCTGAAAAGAAACGCTACTTCCGCTTGCTTCCTGGACATAACAACTGCAACCCCCTCACAAATGAGAGCATCCGGCAGAAGGAAATGGAGAAAAAAAGACTGCAGCTGCTTGAAGAAGAGGACAAGCAGAAAAAGGTAGGCTCCATACCCCTAGGGTTACTCTGTCTCCTCCACTCCTGCCAGCACCCATCTATGCACTGCTGAAAGGGGTGCCAATTAGACACCCCTGTGACAATTAGTTTGACCACGTTAGGGAGTGTGGCTCCAGAGTTTCCTAACAAGAAAATGATGATGAGAATAAGAACAGGCAAAAAATCCCTTCCTCCCACCCCTGTTTTCTTGTTTGCTAAGTATCACCAGTAGTTCTAACATTTTGTCATTTCCCAGGAGAATCTTGGGGAGCAGCGAGATGTTATTTCAGTAACTGTCTATTTTCGGTAGAAAACCAGGAAGCGTGGTTTTGAAAAGTGTGATTTGCAGTGCCACAGGCAGTGCTGAAGGACAGGCTTAGATGCAGGATATTCTGTTGGTTTGGGGGCACTAGAACAGAAAATCCTGGCCCACAAGTGGAATGGGGAGTCTGATGCAGACCTGAGTTTCCAGTTCCCATTGTCATGTTCACTAGCTTTGTGGCTTCATCACCCCAGTTGTGGATGGTGGGGGAGAGAGCTGAACAGACTTTCCAACTCACACGTACTCTCTTGTGCTGGGCTTTTTTTTCCTCTTGTCAAATAGTGGAAGCTTGCAGAAGACACCGTCAGATTTTTATGCATATGATTTCTGCCCATTTGGTACCTATTTCTTCATTGCATCCTATGGAACTAAAAACATTCTCTGTTATCCTTTAAAAAATAAATTTTCATTGATTTTTTTTTTTTTTAAACTTAGAAAATAGCCAGATTGGGATTTAATGCATCTTCCATGCTGCGAAAAAACCAGCTGGGTTTTCTCAATGTCACCAGTTATTGCCGGTAAGATAATGCCTCATTGTTATGTTTTTCATGAATGTTCTTTTCCTGTTTCTTATTTCCATGGTCCAAGAATCAGATCAGGATAGACCATGTGGCTACTCTGTGAGAGTCTTCACAGTTGAAGGACTGCAGTTCACAGCCTCTGTCTGCTGCTTAAGCTTGTCCTGAGACACTCATTCTCTCTCTAGAGCAAGGGAAGGGGAGAGTCTTGCAGGAGGCTAGGGAGAGAGAATGGGGATTTAGGCAGAAATTACTCAAGTTGTTTACTCTCTGTTACTCATAAATCATTTTTAGTAGAGGTCCTACATCTTCATTCCTATGAGATTTCTGCCTCCTCTTACCCATCTGATGAGTCGTCACCAAAAATAGGGCATTATATGGATGTATATGTACTAAACTTTATCAAAATACTTGGGACACAATTCTAACTAAAACCCTATGAGATAGGTTGATACTTCTCCCCTATTTCCTGAGGAAGAGACTGAGGCTCAGAGTGGAGTGATTTGGTCAAGGTCAAGCTAGAAGGGTGGGAACTGTCTGACTCTTAACATCTGAGCTTCTGACCCTGCCATCTGCACTGGCTGTATGTGGGCAGGTGAAGAAACACATGCATTTGAGATGCTTCCTGGGGGCACAGCCCTCTCACCTTGTGGCAGTGCCCCATTCAGAGAAGGCCAGCCATGTAGGAGGTATTAGGCAGGTGCTAAGAGAAAAAGAGTTAGTGAGAGAGATCTGGTTTTCACCCTAAAATAGGCTTCATCCTTAGTGGGAAAGTGGCTGTGCTGTGGGAGAGGGAAAGAACAGCAGGGTAGATGACCACATACCTGGGTGCATCTCAGAAGCAGCAGTCGTGCTAGATGTAGAAACAGATTCCTGTAGTTCCAGCTCTCTTTAAGTCTGTGAATGGACTACTCAGTTCTTTGTTTAAGACAGTCTTGCTCTGTTGCCTGGGCTAGAGTGCCGTGGTGTCAGCCTACCTCATGGCAACCTCAAACGCCTGGGCTCAAGCAATCCTTCTGCCTCACCCTCCTGAGGAGCTGGGACTACAGGTTCTACCACACCCAGCTAATTTTTCTGTTTTTGTTTTTTTTTTTTAGTTGCTCAGCTAATTTTTTCTGCTTTTTAGTAGAGACAGGATCTTGCTCTTGCTCAGATTGGTCTCAAATCCCTGACCTCAAGCGATCCTCCCACCTTGGCCTTCCAGAGTGCTAGGGTTACAGGCATGAGCCACCATACCTGGCCTCACCCAGTTCTTTGTTTTCAATTTCCTCAGTGTTCTGTGGGGAAACTCATTCAGATTTTCTGGAATTTTGCTGAGCTGCATTGCTGAGAAGTAACGTGAAAAGGGCCAACTAGGAGAAGGGCTGGGGAAGGGCGGAAACCCCTGGATCATCTTCACAGATGTCGGTTATGGCATCCATGCTCTCCCTTCACCCATTTCCTTCTGCAGTTTAGCCCATGAGCTGCGTGTAAGCTGCATGCAAAGGAAGAAGGTCCAGATTCACAGCTCGGATCCCTCTGCTTTAGCAAGCGACCGGTTTAACCTCATACTGGTGAGTAGAAGGGAGCGGGGACATCTGTGGATGCTGGTGTGGCTGCCACTACCTTGATGCTTCATGGCTTGGTATTGGTGGTTGTCAAGCCTAGCTGTGTAGGAGCCGAATGCTGTGAAAGTGGCAGTGTCTTTGCTTTACCATCCTAACTTGCCCGCCAGTTACCCATTGGTAGGTGCCATGACCGTCACCACCTCCACTTCAGCTCCTCATTTGGCACGGAACCTGGGCCCAGCCACACCTAAGAACCATCACAAAATAACTTCTCCTTGACTGTGTTGTGTATGCAATTGAAAAGGTATACAGTGGACCCCGGGGGCTTCTCACCTTTCCTAAACTAGGGCAGGATTTGGTGTTAAACCTGAAGCTCCAGTGTGCCTTCACTAGCAACCAGGTATGACTCCCTTGCTTGCTGCCCTGACCTCAGCGGCAGGGGCATGTAGGCCTGTGTCCCTGGGCCTGCACATCAGCACACCTCCAACACATCATTTGCAAGGAGTAGAAAGTCTCCTCTGTTTTTGGTTAGATCTGAGCTGGAAGCTGAGGCCAGGGAAATGTTGGCAGAGAGGTAGAGGGTCCACAGCAAACAAAAGGAGCATGACAACATAGCCTGCCTGGTGAGCCCTGTCCTTCTGGAGGCCAAGGGAGAGCCAAGGAGAGTGAGAGGAGGACTCAAAAGCAAAGAGAGCCTCAGCCCAGTGCCCTGCTGGCAGGAGTGGAGGCTGATACTACACAGTGACCCTTGAGCTTGATGCTGAGTCAGTCCTCTTGCCCAGGGACCTTGGCAGTAGGGCCCTTTCACATAAGGCATGTTGGGGGACAGGGCCCAGATTTTCTCCTGCAGCTTTGCTCTCCATGTGTGTTCGGGGTACAATCTGACCTGAATCAGGAGAATATTTTCTTATAGTGGATTCCCCTCAGGAGCCCCTTCCCTGGGATAAAGCAGGTAGGGCCGGTGGAGGTCAGCAGTGTGTGGAGTCTTGTGGTGCACTTGCCTGAGCCCCTTGATCCATGTGCTCATCTCACCTTATACAAGCTGTGTGCACAACCCGCTGCCCAAAGTTACAGGTGACTCTGGCTGGCTGGTGTGACCAGAGAGCCAGGAAAGGCAGTTTGCCACCTGGAGAGCAGTTTTTCAGATCTGATTATAGTCACCGGTAATGATTATTCCAGGAATATAACTGTTCTTCCTGAGTGTACTTGGAAAGTTGGTGCAGTTTCACCAGCATCCAAACCTGTTTGTATGTGTATATATTTATTAACATATACAAAGCACATAAATATAGTTTTTGCTTCAAAATAATTACTAATCACTTCATGTTTTAAAATGAGAAAAGAAAATCTTAAAAATAGCCCACATCCTAAGGTAGTCTTTTCGTATCGTGCTTTTTATTTAGTGCAGTGTTTTTTTTCCTTGGTGGTGATCATCGTGCCTGCATGATAGGAACTAGCATTTTCTGTGTTGCTGCATGGCTTTCGTGATGGCACATGACACATTCCTCTGGGTGGATGCTAGGACTCTTCCAAACCCAGTTCTGAGTGGAGTCTCAGATCTGTGTAGATCTCAGACTTCCTGGCCATACCTTCATACTGCCATCCTCATCCCTGCTCTGAATTGTTGGACCAGACTCCTGATGTTTTTGCCAAGAGATAGCTTCGCTGAGTAGGGAAGAGTTATGTTGTCTCTCCATGCTCCCTCATGAAGAGGAGCTGTCACCTAGTGAAAGTGCACAGAGCGTGGGGCCAGGAGAGATAGGCAGGTGGTCCTAAGCAGCCTACCCACCTCAGCTCGGGAGGTCACTGACTGCCCACTGCCCTCCTCTAGGCGGATACCAACAGTGACCGGCTCTTCACAGTGAACGATGTCAAAGTTGGAGGCTCCAAGTACGGCATCATCAACCTGCGGGGTCTGAAGACCCCCTCACTCAGGGTGCACATGCATGAAAATCTCTACTTCACCAACCGGAAGGTATATTGCCCGTCCCTTTAGACTTTTGGAACATTTGCCTTTGGGGTGGTTGGCCAAGTTCAGAGTAGAGAACTTTAGGAGGAACGCAAGGCATGGCTATCTCATTTTCCCAAGGGACAAATGGATTTCTAGTTCCTGAGAACTGTAGGGTAAGAGAAGGGACCCAGGAGTTTCTTGTGTTGGAAGAGAAAGTTAATTTAGACAGTTGAGGTAGGTGGAGGCAGTGCTTCTTTAACTGGTTGTAAGGACCTTCCCTCGAGGAGGGTCAAGAGTTGCTCTGAAGGGGCCCACACCAAGGCATAGAGTTCCTAGTATATGGGCCATGGTGACCATGGCCTGGATGGAGGGGTCCTGCCCTGTGCACCAGGACAACGCATCAGTCAGCCAGTCTGGCCAACCCTAAGGTTTAGATAAATCTAGGAGCTCCCTGTCAATGGGGGCAACCTTTAACTTGCAGTGGGGTGATGGTTCCATCTGGGAGAAGCTGTGACTTTTTGTTCCTTTGGGACATGAGCCACAAGATGGACACAGGTTGAAAATGGTTTCTGGGTGAAGGGAGATACAGTACACCTTCAGAATAAGGCTTGTCCCTTGCCATTGTAGGAGAATTAAGTTCTGCCTGCAAGGTATACCAGATATAGCAAATATCTCCTTGTTGGACCCATACTGGTGTTGAAGGACTGAATCCTGGGGGTTACTTCCTCCCTATCCTGTTCAAGTTCTACTTGGCAGAGTAGGCAGATCCCCTGTCCTCAGAATTTTTGTTCAGCCCATTTGAAGAGGAGCAAGACCTGAGGAAAGAAGTCACATGTCTATATTCCCACAAGTTATTCTACAGGAAACCATTTTACTATTTCTCTCATCAGTTGGCAGTCAAAGCAATCTTTCCATTTTGCTGTGTGCTTCCTCACCAGGTGAATTCTGTGTGCTGGGCTTCACTGAATCACTTGGATTCCCACATTCTGTATCCTTTGGCAGATGAAGAGGTTTGGCAGGCAGGCCGTGCCCTGATGTGGACCTAAGCATCTATGGACTTTGTGAGATGGCATCTTAGTGGCCAGAGAGCTGGGCCATTCTACACTTACATCTCACATTTTAGAAAAAAGCAGTGGTGCTGGGTGAGGTGGTTCATGCCTGTAATTCCAGCACACTGGGAGGCCAGGGGAGGAGGATCACTTGAGGCCAGGAGTTAGGGACCAGCCTAGGAACATAGCAAGACTGTGTCTCTACAAAAAGTTTTTTACAAAAAAGCAGTGCCCCTGAGTAGAAAACAAGCATTCCAGTGGAGCACAGAGAAGCAGTTGAGGTCCCGTGATGGCCGTTTCTCAGGATGACACTGATGTCACTATGTGCCAGACACTGTTCTAGAACTTGATGTGTAAGTGGTGGAGACAGGATTGGAACCCAAGCAGTCTGCTCCTGAGACTGTCTGCTCTTCCACTGTGGCATGTGGCAACAGGCGCTAGGGTCAGTAAACAGACCCAGCATTCATGCCAGAGAGTTAGTGCTTTAGCAGATGAAAAAAGCAGAAGGGAACAGTATAGCCTTGGAAAGGAAACCTAAATCTTCCTAGGTTAAGAAGGAAAGCAGGGAGGGTCAGAGAAGGGTGTTCCTTTGGCATTGGAAGTGGGTCTATGGGCTCTGGGCCTAGGTTCCCCACCAGTGATGGCCTTTTCTCAGCACTTATCACTCTAGTCTTTGCCTTCCCAGAGAGCAGTCAGAGATTTTTTGCTAGGAGCACAATAGTGCAGTGTCATGGTGCCTGGGTCCTTCTTCTGGTACCTTTGGGGGCTCCTGATGCTACACAGGACTTGTTTGACCCAGAGCCACATGTCAGTGAATCTTGTCCTTTGTTTATTTGCATACTAAATGAGTTCTTGAAACTATGTGACCACTCATGGCACTTAACACCTACGTCATGAGTTGTCATGAGATTAACATTAGTTCTGTGAATGCACTTAGCACAGTTTCTGGTACATCATTGGACTTCTACAAATGATTGCTGAATCAGAACCGTTTTTTTTTTTT
>VBSM01001979.1:24881655-24899926 GCA_008086735.1 Cheirogaleus medius | reverse complement strand
TTTTTTTTTTTTTTTAAACATTTTACATTTATTAGCCTAATATATCCTAGTTGTCCAAAGACAGAATGTGCCAAACGATCTAATTAGGTTATGGGAAATGTTCACAAGTCAAAAGAAAACCAAAGGGATTATTACTATCCTTTCCCGGTATGCCTCACAGTCTGGAAAGTTTAGTAACTGGCCCCGGGTTAGATTGGTTCTGCATGATGGAACCTGGAATCTCATACCTGCAGTGTCTTGCTCAAAAGCCTGTGCTTGTTCCTCAACGTGGACTCCCAACATGGATGACTCAGGAAGCACAAGAGAAAAGGGGAAGCAGTAGGGCAGGAGGGGTCCACCGGGCAGGGGCAGGGTCCACGGTGGTGGTCGTATAAGACTTAGGGTGGAGCAGGAATGTGTGCTAGGCTACAGTGTGGTGGAGAGAGCCTTCAGTTCAGTGAGGTAGGAGTGGGTGGCAGAAAAGGGACAAATCCAACACCCTGGGTTCCTTGAGAATGTAGACTTCTCACAGAAGAAAGCGAAGCTCACCCGGGTACCTCCCCTCCTGCGACACTGCTTCAGGACAGAGCTCTGCGCGCCTCACTCTCATTTCTGATCTTAAAACAGATCTCTTCTGTTCTGTTTCTTTCTATGGGCTAAGAAGAGGATAACAATCCATATAATTGGGTTTAGAGAGTATGATCTGTTGTAGTTTGATCAGTGGCTTGTCCTCTGGTGGTTATTTTGGGTAATCAGGCTTTTGTGCTGAAGATTGTTTGTGCTTCTACTACAGTTCATGGAACTTAGAAAGTTCCCCTTTACAAAAAAGGTTACCTGTTCAGACCTGTACTCTGCATTTTTCCCCCCAAGAGTGGTAGCAGTTAAACTGAATTCTTTCTCCACTTACTGGGCCCTTAGTTAACCTGTGACCTGTTAAAGCATTAAATCTGTGATGTTGGTCCCATAAGTACTGTACAAAGTTTGAGTGTAAGCTGGGTTTCAGCCATAGTAACTAAAAGTACATATCCCACTTTGTCCCACATCTTTGCCCTCCAAACCCAGAAGCAAAAGTGGTTTATTTAGGAAGCAGCAGTGTTCTCATTTGTAGTTACAAAAGCCTTCATATACGAGAGAGATTTAACATGGAGCTTACCACCCAAGGTGATATATCACATACACATCACACATTCAGATGGTTAAGAGTTCTTGCTTGGTGGTTTTGCAGCTTTTTGCATTTTTCAGTGAGGTATGTGTATAGTCATCTAACCAACATCTCTTGAGCATATATAATGCCTGTGCAAGGTGCTAGGGACAGGCTGCTCAACAGGTAATCAGTCTGTGAGGGAAATTGTATGCAGGAGGGATTCAGGAGTTGCAGCAGCCTTCCTAGAAGGTGATAACCACATGGAGGGAGGAGACAGGAGTTCCTAGGAGAAAGAAGAGTCAAGAGAGCACTTGATGGGGTTGGAAACAGTGTGGTATCCATGACATCTCTGACTAAGTAGGGCCTTTCAAGACTGAATCCTTGAGGCTGTGGGATGCCCCTGGAGGATTATGATTGAGGGGCCATTTGTTTAAACAATTCCTTTGGGGTGGGGAATAGACTGGCAAGGGTGAGCTCTCAGACGGAAGGTTGCTGCAAGACTGTAGAGGTGTGAACTGATGCGGTAGGAGTGGAGGAGAGGGACTAAAGGAGACAGGCTTAGGTTCTAGCCCATCAGTCTGGTGATAGGAGAAGAGCCAAGGATGGCCTCCAAGAGACAGGTGGGTCAGAGGCCAAGAAAAAGATTGTGTCGTAGAAATTGGGCTACTTGGCCACAGGGCAGGACTGGCATGTTTGCATCAGATTTAGAAACCAGCAGGTTAGACATTGGTGAGAACATTTTACTGGAAGATGAGGATCATGCCTGGATTTTAATGGGTTGAAGAGTGAAAGAAAGGTAAGGAAGTGGGAATAAATGTAGGCCCCTCAGGAGAGAAAGGTTGGCTGTGAAGGGAAAGGAAGAGAAACCAAATGAACCAGAAGACAGTCCACTAGACAAGTAGGCAAAGGGTATAAAGAGGCAATTCAAATAAACAGAAACCCAAATAACTATAATCCTATGACTCGTTACACCCACTTGTAGTGAGAGAAATATAAATTAAAATAATGAGATGTCATTTTGTATCCATTCAGATAAGCAAAAATTCGAAGGGCTGATAGTGCCAAGTTTTTTTCAAATGTGAAGAATCAGGAAAACTGCTGGTGTAAGTAAATTGATATTTTAGATTGAAGATGTATGGTCCCCTGTGACCCCACATTTCTACCCTAGGTACAGACCCTAATGCAGCATGTTCAGATTGCAGGTCATGACCTGCCAGTGAGCCATTAAATCAATTTATTGAGAAATATTTTTTCTTAATGAAATAATTAGAAAATAATCCATTTCATATGTAGTAAGGGTAAATATTTCATGAAACTTTTCAAATATTTGTGTGTGTATATTACATTTCAATGTAAAATGAAACTCTTACCATGGGTTTCAGAAACACTGCCTTAGAGAAGCTCCCACACATGTGAGTGGGAAGCAGAGCAACAGGAAGAGATGTTCATCCTGGTAGCAGAGCAAAGAAACTAAAAACAACCTAGGTGCCTATTAGCAGGAGACTGGATAAATTGTGGTGTATGTACCATATATTGTTCACGGTATACTCACGATTTATCCAGTCTGGTATACAGATGAATGAACTGGAATGATATGCATCAATATAGATGAATCTAAGAGACAAGGGAGAAAGAAAGTTGTAGAAGAGTCTCATTGCAGTGCCACTTCTATATGTTTAAAAACAAGCTGGCTGAGTGCAGTGGCTCATGTCTGTAATCTCAGCTAGTAGGGTGGCTGAGGCAGGAAGATTGATTGAGCTCAGGAGTTCGAGACCAGTTGAGCAAGAGTGAGACACTACAAAAAATAGAAAAATTAGCCCAGGTGTGGTTGTACCCCTGTAGTCCCACCTACTTGGGAGGCTGAGGCAGGAGGATCACTTGAGCCCAAAAGTTTGAGGTTGCAGTGAGCAGTGATGATGCCACTGACCTCTAGCCTGGGTGACAGAGTGAGACCCTGTCTCAAAAGAAAAAAAAAATTAGCTGGGCATGGTGGCATATACCTGTAGTCCTAGCTAATTGGGAGGTTGAGGTCAAGGATCACCTGAGCCCAGGACTTGGAGGCGGCAGTGAGCTATGATCGTGCCCATGTGCTCCAGGCTGGGTAACAGAGAGACTTCATCTCAAAAAAAATATAAATAATTAAAATTAAAGTTAAAACCAGATGGTACTATATATTGTTCATATGTAGTAGAAGTACTATAACATGGCCTAGAAGAACTTATTTTTTTACCAATTTGAAAAGGGCAATTCCAGGTAGAGGAGAAGGGAGAATTGGAATGGGGAGGGATCAGAGAAGGCTTTTAATTGTTTCTGTGACTTTTTTTCCTTTAAAAAATATCTGAATATAAGTGTGGAAAATGTAAACACCTGTTAAATCTGGATATGGGGCGTTATTCTCTGTCCTACTTTGTGTGTTGTATACTTTTTTGAAGGGTAAATGTCTGTTCTTCCTCCCAGAGGGGAGCCTTGTACTTGACTATCCTTAACAGCTTTTTCTAGGCTGTGCCTCATGGGACTTGCAGAGACTCCAGGCTGTGCCACCCTGCTCCCAGCATCACTGTTTGTCAGTAGTCACCCAGGTACAGGGCCCTTTCCTTTGCAGAAGTCAGTGCTTTTTGGAGGTCTCTGTCCTCTGTCCCATGGGAGCTGTGTGGGGGTGGCTCAGAGAGGAGATGTGGGAACCGCAGGCTGGCTAAGCTGGAGTCGGTGCTCACAGGGAAGGGACACTGCAGAAGGGCTGTGGGAAGATTCCTTGAGCCTGTCCCAGGATTAGTACTAGAAGCATGTGTTTTTACAGTGTCTGCTCCTTTTTACCCCTTTTGGGTCATTTCAGCAGCCAGACTAGCGTTAGAGTGTATTTAACCAGTGCAGGAGGAGATCAGAGCATTGATTTGGATTGCCTGTACAGATCATTCAGAAGACATCTGTTAAGCTCCTGCTGCACTGTTGGAGATACTTACAGCATTTCTGGCTGGAGGCAGTTTGACGACTACTTCCTGGCAGCATTCTAGATACTAAGTTTTCAGTATTTTAGAGAATTAGGATCAGTAAGACAAGGATCAGGCCTCTAAGCATGCAAGCTGCAGGCAGACCTGGCACAGATACCAGCTCTGCCCTTTACCAACTTGAGCAGACTGCTGAACCCCTCTTTGAAGTGAACACAGCACCACCCCTTTAGCTTCCATGGAGAATGAGATGAGCTCATGCACACTTGGCCCAGTGCCTGGCGTTTCATCACACAGTAAGCATATGGGGCAAGAATGTGTCTTGTCACCATTTTACAGATGAGGAAACTAAGGCAAAGACAGGTTCAGAATTTGCTTTACAGTACCAAATTTTAATGTTAGAAATCAGGATAGTGGTTCCCTGTGGGGAAGAGTTGGGGGGAGGTAGTAATTGGAAAAGGGATGTGAGGGGGGCTTCTGGGGTACTGGGTTGTTTTAATTCTTAACCTGGGTGGTGAATGCATGGCTATATTTACTTTGTGATAACTCATTGAACTAACTATATCCTTAGGATTTGTGCCCTTTATCAGTGCAAAAGTTTAGTTTTAAAATGTTTTACTTTAGATCACATAGCTGATAGTGTGATCTGGTAGTGTGACACTATGCTGCCTCCCTGATAGCTGTTAGTACTGTTAACACAACTCCTGGGAATGTTAACATACATTCTCTCTCAGAATAACCACCTCTGAGCCAGGCACCCCAGATATATGTGTGTGTGTGTGTGGGTGTGTGTGTGGGTGTATGTGTGTGTATGTGTGTATGTATGTCTCTCTCTCTCTCTCTGTCTCCCACAAAACCCAGAATGGGGCCAAGGTATAGACCCTCAGAGCAGCTCAGGGCAGATATGGATGTTTTCCAAATCTAGTGGTCAGTGGCCTACATAAAGGACAGCCATACTCTACATTTTCTGATCCCCTCAGCAGGAGTGGACCGGCCTGGCATGCTCTGCAGTTTCCGGATCCCTGGTGCCTGGTCCTGTGCATGGTCCCTGAACATCCAGGCAAATAACTGCTTCAGTACAGGTGAGCCTGCCTCCACAGGTACCCATAGAAGAGGATTTAACAGACCTTAAGACCCTATCCAGGGCTGGGCTCAGTGGCTCATGCCTGTAATCCTAGCAGTATGGAAGGCCAAGGCATGAGGATAGCTTAAGCTCAGGAGTTGGAGACCAACCTGACAAGAGTGAGACGCCATCTCTACTAAAAATAGAAAAACTTAGCTGGGCATGGTGGTGTGCACCTATAGTCCTAGCTACTTGGGAGACTGAGACAGGAGGATCGAGTTTGAGGTTGCTGTGAGCTAGGCTGCCGCCACAGCACTCTAGCCTGGGCAACAGAGCAAGATTCTTGTCTCAAAAAAAAAACACCCTATCCAGCAGTCCCTTCCCCCAGACTACACGTGACACTGTTTTACTGGACCCTCTCTGTCTCCGCCAGGCTTGTCTCGGCGTGTCCTGCTAACCAACGTGGTGACGGGACACCGGCAGTCGTTTGTGACCAGCAGTGATGTCTTGACCCAGCAGTTTGCTCTCTTGGTTGGTTGGATTGGGAAGGGTATAATATAAAGTTTACCCAGAATGGAAATTTGGCTGGATTCAAATTGGATTCCCCTGTATAGCATCTAAAAAGAGCCTCAAAAAGCATTAACAGGTCACTTTGTGAATATGTCTGAGCCAAGTGAAAATTGGCTGATCCAGAAAGGCCTGCCTAAGCTGGCTTTAGACAACTTCCTCTTTAAACAAATTGTTAGCAATTCTTGGGTACTTGGACCTAGCCAGCAGGACAAACCATTTTTAAAATGTATAAATTAAGTACCAATTCATAGCACTTAATAGTTTCATACACAGCTTTCAAGTTGTACATTTTATATATAAAAATCAAATTCCTAGTCATTACTATATTTCAAAGACTCGCCTGTAGAAAATGCTATCTTTCTTTGAAAGTGGGTAGGAGGGAGTCTGCTGATCTACTTTGGTAGCAAGCACAGAGTTGATCATTCAGGCCTTCCTTGGCCATCTGCCCTTCTAATCAGGACCCCACATCTTACCTGCATGTCTGATCTCTCCTACTCTGCACTGCACTCATCACTGCAACCTTACCAAAGACCTTGGAGACAGGGTGCTATCACTGGGGCTTCAGAGAGAGGGACCAAAGGGAACAATGTAGCCAGGGGGCCAGCTCCTATGTCCTGTGTGCTCCCCACTAGGAGGACGCTGGAGGACACAAGGAGTCCAGTGCTTTTACCCTTTCACAAGGACTCACTTTCCCTCCAGACTCCATTGAGACCCAAAACCTGACTGACAACGTGTCCACTCACACCTTCTGACCCAGAGGCTGGGAGAGGGGAGGAATGGGGGGGGGGGTGTATTCGGGAGGACACACCCTTCCCAGCCTCGGTGGGAGGTGTAGTAGTAGCTGGGCACCAAGCAGTCCCTCTTTCCACACAGGCTCCTTTGCTGTTTAATGGCTGTCGCTCTGGGGAGATATTTGCCATTGATCTGCGTTGTGGAAATCAAGGCAAAGGGTGGAAGGCCACCCGCCTGTTCCATGACTCAGCAGTGACCTCTGTGCAGATCCTCCAAGAAGAGGAATGTGTGATGGCATCAGACATGGCTGGAAAGGTAGGGAAACACTGCCTTTCTCAAGCCACAGGATCTTTGGCCCAGAGCCTTGCCAGGTAAAGGGCTTCTGCAGAAGAGACCCTTGTGCCAAGACACCAGGCAGGGGAAAGGTAGCTGGAGACCAAGTGAGTTGTAGGCTATCCCTGAGGGCTGCTATGCTGCTTGCGTGAACATAACCTGGCCTAGACAGAAGAGAAAGTGGTTCTCTGGTTACATTCTTTTGATGGACTCCAGGGCTCAGGAGTTCGAGATGTAGACCTTCATGACCTGAAGAGGGCACTGTAGACCACCTCTCCTGGCTTCACACCTGGGGTTCACCAATATTCCTGCTTCTCCCCACAGATCAAGCTGTGGGACCTGAGGGCCATGAAGTGTATAAGGCAGTACGAGGGCCACGTGAATGAGTACGCCTACCTGCCCTTGCACGTGCATGAGGAAGAAGGAATCGTGGTGGCAGGTACTTGAGGAAGTAGGGGGAGATTCCATCCCATCAAGTAGTATCTCTTAGGGGCCCCAGCAACTTAGCAGAGGGAGAGTTTACTCAGAAACAGAATTGAATCAAGGGATAGTTGGGTGGGGAGACCAGAAGGGAAGTAGAGTTGTATATTAATAATCAACAGTTTAAACATCCACCAGTTGGAGAGCCTCTGTCCCCATGTCAGTAGGCAGACATCACTTCAGAAACAGGCAGGTGAGGTGCTGAGGGACCTGGGTTTGGGGTTTGAGTCTGTTCATCAGGCCAGCATTATCCCATCATGCACGGACTTGTCTAAAAACTTGGGCTCCTGTTGTTTCTGCTCACATTTGCACCAGGGGATGCTGAGAAAAGGAGTTATGGTCATTAGGAAGTAACTGATTCCTGGTCCCATTACCACCATCCCTGTGGATCCCTGAACTGTAGAACAGGAGCAGCTATCTGGCCATTAAACCCCCTGGAAAGGAGTTACCAATCGATGACAGATTTTATCATTTCTGGGCTATAGAATAATCTGAAAGCATGAAAGATCAGTGTTTTTATTTTTATTTATTTATTTTGAGACAGAGTCTCACTCTGTTGCCTGGGCTAGAGTGCCGTGGCATCAGCCTTGCTCACAGCAACCTCAAACTCCTGGGCTTGAGCGGTCCTCCTGCCTCAGCCTCTCAAGTAGCTGGGACTACAGGCATGCGCCACCATGCCCGACTAATTTTTTCTATATATTTTAGTTGGCCAATTAATTTTCTTTCTATTTTTAGTAGAGATGGGGTCTCGCTCTTGCTCAGGCTGGTTTCGAACTCCTGACCTTGAGCAATCCACCGGCCTCGGCCTCCCAGAGTGCTAGGATTACAGGCATGAGCCACCGCGCCCGGCGTAGATCAGTGTTTTTACATATGAAATAGGCCCTTGATATTAAGGAATGTGTTCTCAGTTTTCATGAATCCTGAAGCGTGTTAATATTTCTACAAAAAGTACTTATTCCCCATGAAACGCTTTTGTGGCTAAGAAGTATCACTTTGTTAGAACTTTCTTAGTCTTATTTACTACTCTTATCAACACCAGCACTTAACTTCCTTTTTAAATCTATTTTTCACAAATTTTTATCTCAGAAGAGCTTCTGTATGCTAGAAAATAGAGAAGAGCTAAGTCTTTTTTTTGTTGTTGAAACAGAGTCCAACTCTGTTGCCTGGGCTAGAGTGCCATGGTGTCAGCCTAGCTCACAGCAACCTCAAACTCCTGGGCTTAAGTGATCCTCCTGCCTCAGCCTCCCAAGTAGCTGGGCCTATAGGCGTGCATCATGATGCCCAGCTAATCTTTCTATTTTTAGTACAGACGGGGTCTCGCTGTTGCTCAGGCTGGTCTCGAACTCCTGAGCTCAAGCAGTCCTCCAGCCTTGGCCTCCCAGAGTGCTAGGATTACAGGCGAGCGCCACGCCGAGAGCTAAGCTTTGTGGAAAGGCAGCTGCAGGTAGTCACCAGCTTCAGTAAGAAACTGCAGCCAGGAGTCAGCCTAGGGGAGGTAGCACCATGGTCTTAGAGTCACTCAGGTGGTCAAAATCACAAATGTGAAATCCATGACTGCCCAAGGCCTGCCCTCCTCCTCCTCTTCCTGCTGAAGATCTCCAGTAGTATATATCATGTGTCTGGGCTCCCATAACCCTAGTGGTGTGGTCACATTCCTCAGAACTTAAAGCTCTGAAGACTAAGTGGCTTAGGAACTGAACCATTAAACCAAAAGAGCTCTGGGAGAGTTGTCAACCTGGTCTGTCACCAGGATGGATGCTTTCTGTTAATGAGTTTGTGTTTTGGCTCCCATGAAATTATGCTTAGCTCTAAAGAATCATGAGAAGCCATGTCTGCACGTACATAAGTTTCGTTTTGCATTCTCTCGATAACCTGCCTTGTATCTTCCCTCTTTCATAGTGGGCCAGGACTGCTACACAAGAATCTGGAGCTTCCACGATGCCCAGCTGCTCAGAACCATACCCTCTCCATACCCCACCTCCAAGGCCGACATTCCCAGTGTGGCCTTCTCTTCACGGCTTGGGGGCTTTCGGGGCGCACCGGGGCTGCTCATGGCTGTCCAGCGGGACCTTTACTGTTTCTCCTATGGCTAATTCTGCAGGGTACAGCCAGGAGGAAGGTGGATTGACTTAGGGGAGTAAAGAGTGGCTTATTACTGTTTCTAATGAGGGCATTTTAAGTGACACAGATCCCATCCTATCTGGCTGCTTGGGGGCAAGGTGCTAAGTGTTTTATGTGGAGACACTTCAAAGTTGTTTCAGTTAAATAGTGTGCTCAGAGAGCTTGAAAGTCCTTTTCATAAAAGGTAACTATTTCCTTTTCTTGTTGAATTCCTTAGAATAGTTTCTGTCCCTCTCTCTTTGTTTAACAGAAAAGACCATTTCTAAGGACTGAAGATTGGTGAAAACTATAGTAACCAAATTAAAGCTGCTGCTTTCACCACAAGCTGTTTTGGAGAAGCAGACTGGTGAGACTGACTAGTCAGCGCCTGGGTCACAAGAAGACATGCATCTTCTGTACTTGAAGCCAGCAGGAGAGGGAGGGGAGAGACTCATTTCCCTGAGTCTCTACAGAAAAATTTAAGGCTGGAATTTAGACTCATTAAACTAGCCTTCTCAAACTCAATATCCATAGCAACTCTGAGATTCTCCTTTTGTTATCTATAGGCATTGGGAGGAATGATTGATTTTTTTCAGTGCTAGAAGTTTAAAACAGTCCTTAATGTACCCTTGTTGAGGCACCTTCCAGAATATAGGGTACAGCAGCTCTGGCTTCTAGTGTGGTGACATGAATGTCAGATTTAAGGACCCATTGTCAAAATTGGCTGACTTTTATAATCTAGGAGTGGCAGTTGGTGCAATGTTGATATAAAAGTGTTAAAGAACCCGTTTTTCTACCAAACAATAAACTACAAAAAAGAACCATGGTGTGTAGCATGTTGCTTCTGTTACTGATTTAGGAGATTATGAAGCTTTTAGTGAAAGACAAGTATTTAATATTACTGTCCTTTGCCAAGAGAACCTCTAAGAACAGTGGACATTATTAGATACAAAGTTAAGCTCCGTAGACACAATACTAGCAGGTACCTTGATTTTTTAACTTCCCCCTTAAAGAAAAGATACTTTATCTGGAAATGCAAAAGAATTCACAAGGTGTGAAGGAGAAGGAAAACTTAAGGGAAGAAGCTCTATGGTGAGATATTAGGGAAGGCTGCACAAGGCAGAGTGTAGACTCTTCACTTTGGAGTTGTCCAGGCCTCCTGGACTCAGGCCAGCTTCAACTCATTTGCCAGGCCACTCTGGGATTCTGAACCTCTTGGAGCCGATGTCTAGCTGTGAAGTGTGAACACTACGGCTTACCTTCTAGGGTGGTAATGAGAATTAACCATATGTATCTTACATACATTTTAAATATATATTTATATATTTTACATATATAAAGTTCCTAGCATAGGATAGTGACAAGCTAGAAATGTCACTACCATGTGGCTAGGTGGACTCACACTCAGGAGTGCCCCAGCACAACGACAGAACTACCAGGTCTAATATGGCTGCTACATTTCACCTCTTTTCCCAAACCTTTCCCACCCTGCTCCACTCACCCAAAAATTGAGAGAAGATACGTGTGAAAGAGATGAAGGCAGGAAAGAGAAAGACGCAGGGAGAGAAAGGTGGGGAGGGATGAAGACCACAGCGTCAATGGCCACAGAGACAGGGAAACAGTGGATCACTGACACAGGAGTTGGACCGACAGGCAGGAGGGAGAAAGAAGTGTCATATTCAAAGGGAAAAAATTTTTTTTCAGTGCTCCCATAGGTCACTAGTAATATCTATTTTAAACCTAGAAATTACAAATCAGGAGTAATACCTAGTCTCGGCCACTGTGAGAGAAGAGGTCCCCCCCGCCCCCCATGACCCTGATATGACAGCTAGAGTGGAACTCAGAGAAGCCAAGCCACGAAACCGCTTCCTGAGCTGCACCCACCAGCCTCGCTGCCCACCCTGGGCCAGGCAAGCGCAACTCAGCCTGTGCTGCGGCTCCCACCCAAAGCTCACCCCAACTGGGGGAAGGCCAAGGAACAGCCACATACAGGAGTGAGGATGTGGAACCATACAGCCACTAGAAAAAAGTCAGCGCTTGTCTCCCCTAAATAAAGGAATATTCATGACAATCCGCAAAGTTCTGTTCCCAGCAACAAACTGATCGGGCATGCCATCTATCTAAAAGCTGGGTGGCGGGGGGACAGTCTGTTGTCATGAGATTAAAACTCACTCCATATGACAATGTATTTGTAGTATTTTGCAATGCTTTTTCTTAAGTTCTTATGTGTCAAAATAATAAACATTTACAGGAAAATATTATCACCGTTGAAATATGCCTCTTACTTGGCTTCTCCTCTGAAAGCCACCAGCTACTTTGCCATCAACAGGAAAGAGGTGAGCAAGCTCTCCTGATGGAGTTAGAGGAAAGAGCACAGTCCACATTCAGCAGGAAGATTCCTTTATAATGGCGAATTTGATAATACACAGTTCTAGAGTAGGGCCTCAGTCACTGGGCCACAGGAGGCGGTAAGGAGCAGGTCTGAGAAGGACCAACACACTCCAGGACTCGTGTCACACTGATACTCACGCCAGGAATGACCACCTATGCACCTCCTTGAAGCTCAACCCACCCACCAGTTCAATCAAGAAGTATGCTTTTAAGTCTTCATTTTTGGCCACGGAAGATAAAATCCACCATGATGACATGATTTCAGCACAACAGTCTCTCCACTCACAATAGACATGGATGTCTAAGCTCTTGATGAGAAAAAGTTCGTTGACTTCTCTTGCAAGGACCGAAAAGAGAATTTTTAATGATCTGTTGCAATATTTATATATACTTTAAAAAAAATGACTAACAGTCCATTCTGTGCTCTGTTTCCCTGGAAGGTTTCTCATGATCACCCCCCTCCAATAGCCAGAGAGGTTATGTGACTGGGAACAAAGATTTAAGACACTTTAAGCAATAAAAATCCTAGTGCGACACTCAGAAGCAGATCATGGGCTCGAGGGGGATGGAGGGGACAGGAGGTGGCAGGTGTTTCAATTTAGGAGCGGGGCGCAGCCTTTTAGGAAGGCTAGTGGAGACAGAAGCATCAACGAGCAGGAAGCGCTGCCAGGAGGGCCCATTGCCTTCCTTGCTCTCCCAGGTACGAAGGATGGCGAGGCACCTGCATTCTGACTTCTCAGGGCTCAAAACCCGACCTCTGACCCTCCACCCACCCCGGTGACCTGCACCCTAAGTTGGGTGGTCTCTGACCAAAAAAGGCTTAAGCCAAGAACTGGGACTCGACTCCCTGAGGCCCAGGTGAATTACCTTCAGGCTATTTCAAGCAAGAAGTCCCTGGGAGGCTCACTTGCAGGCAGTTGAGAGGCAGGAAGGGAAAAGGCAAGGAAAGGAGAGGCTTCTGAGGCTCGGGGAGGAGCAGCAAGCGGGGAACAGCAACGCAGTGGCTTTGCATCTGGCTCGGCTTTGTGGGGAAGACCTGCTGCCACTGCCACCCTATCCCTGTGCTGGGGACAGACTGCGATAAGTCTTCGCAGCCAGCAGCAGGCTGGATACACTCCAGGTTCCTTTCATATGTATATATGGAGATACATACACACATATATACTTACTATTTTAAAATGAAATAATTGCAACGGATTCAGGTTCATTTCCCCTTTGCTATAGTTGCTCGGCCCCTGCCCTGAGGGGTTCATGCCTTCGGGCCTGCCGCCAGGCTCACCCCCACTGAGGGAAAGTGGCCCCAGGATGAGAAGAGGAGCGGACACACGCCACAGTAGGTGACCGGGAAGAGGGCCTACCTCGACGAGACTTCGGTTTCTAACCCTGAGAACCTAAGGAATTGTGAAGGACTCGGAGAGGGGGCTGGGGTTAAAGGTCACCGGGCTTTTTATTGCAGTTGAAGCAGACGCGGACGGGATGGTCCCAGCCACGAGAGGGGACAGCCCGGCGGTCATGGGAGCACTCGTCACAGAAGCCTTGTCCACAGGCCCGGCAGTGATGCTTGGATAGCTTGATGCTGAACTCCTTCCTGCAGTTGTGGCAGTGCAGGATCTCGTGGTCAGGCACCCAGTACGCCGGCCTGGCCGCGTCCTTTACGAGACCTATGGCAGAGAAGAAACGAGAACAGTCAGGACACACAAAACCCAATGCCCTGAGTCCCAACTAGCAAGAGGGCATCCTCAGACATTTTCTGGCTTGTAATCCCAACTGCACATAGTCACTAACAGAGACTTTAAAAAAATGCAGAGGCCGGGCCTCCGCCCCTTACCATCCAGATCAGAATCTCTGGGCCCGGCCTAGGCCCTGCTGCTGCAGACATACAAGCTCTCCAGGTGACCCTGAAGGGCAGCTGCAGCAAAAACCCCCAAGGGAACTAAGGAAGGCTTGGCTCCGGAGTCAGCCACTCAAACCCCAGTTCCATTGAGGACAAGTTAATTAGTAGCTGCAGGATGAAGACAGGTTACTTAACCTCTCAGGCGCTTACTCATCTCAGGCACTTGTCATCACCTTGATGACAAGAAACAGCATGTCTAACGCACTGGCCTGGGACTTCACACCCAGTGGGTCCTCAGTAAGTGAGCACTTGGTGAGCACAGTTGGCAGGTCGTCTGTGCCAAGGGTGGCCCTTCCCTCTCTCAGGTGCCCGAGGGCAGATGCAACCTGAGCTTCAAGCCTGGGCACAACTATCTATTCCTACCTCCTTGTGTAAAAGCTCATCATCTGCTCATTCTGTGAGCCACAAGGATGAAATCTGATCCAAGCCACTTTCATCACCACCCACCCAGAAACCTTTGGTGTCTACCCTGTGATACACCAAACTGCCACATGTCTGGCCAACCCTGCCTAAGCCAGCCACACACTGGTCAATTTCCCTTCCTCACCCTCTTCCCATCCTGGTTACAAGTACCCTCACAACCAGAGCTGAGTAGCTATTAATATATTAAATCCTAAATTAATAGCAGCGTGGCTAGTGTGTCAGATTAAAGACAGTCACAAATCTTTGACATGCCTTTCATCTTTGACACTCCTTCCCTCTCCCTTGAATCTAAGCAGGCTCTGTGACCGCAACAGAATACAGGAAACTAGACTACAGAAGTGCCAGTTTACAGGCCCAGGCATTAAGAGACTGGCAGCTTCTACTTCCTGTCTCCTGGACTATTAACGCTTGGAGCCCTGAGCCACCATTTAAGAAGTCCCACTACCACTGGAGAGATATGTGAACGGGCCTGGAGAATACATGCAGAGGGCTCTGCAGAGCCCAGCATTCCAACCACCCCTGGCAAGGCACCTGGCATGTAAGTGATGTCACCGTGCACCCTCAAGATTAGCTGCCACCCTGGAATATCATGTAGTAACTCTAGGCAATGCCATTGGAGCAGAATCATTACCCTTCCCAACTTCTAGCCCAACAAAGTTGTAGGACATCATAAAATGGTGGTTCTTTAAACCTTTACATTTTAAGGTAGTTTGTTACATGGCACTAGATGGTGTAAGAGAATAAATATGAAACCACTACGGTACTCAGCAGAAGCAAATGTGAAGGTTTTTTTCCTTGCTGCCCAATTCAATCTAGGTTGGCAAGACTTTGACAGCCCAGGGCACCCCAAAACCCCTCATCCCACATACACTACACCCAAGAGAAGCACTGCCGGGCCCACCTAGTGGTATGTCAATGGCTGTCACCACGGCTCCCAGAGTGTTCTGCACAGCCTCGCCCACCTTCCGAGCAATCAGCGTTCCGCCTTCATCGTCCGCCTGTGCCTCGGTAACATCTGTAGACAATGATAAAAGAAAAGCTGTCACCTCTTAAGTCATTTCCCAAATGTAAAACTCAGCAGGCAATAGCAGAACACTTCTAGATTCTTTTCCCAGGGTACCACTGCGCTATCCTGCAACAATTGCTACAGGTGAGGTCAGCCCAGACCCTGAAACTGGGTAACATCTGTTAGTCTTTTACCTGCAACCCTCTGAAGCTATTTTATAACTTCCTTTTAAAGTAAGGAGAAAGGTTCTAGGAGCATGACCTAGAACCCCAGTCTACGCCATCTCTGGTAAACACTGCAGCCTTTTCAGAAATCAGCTGCTAGGTGTGTATTTCCTTCTCTCAGAAGCACTTCTGCAGCTTAGAGAGCAGAACAGGTTCAAACACACCCCCTAAGGAACAGCATCCCCAGGACTCTGCTAACAAAGAGTTTAGAGGACGGTTGGCCAAGACCAGAGGAGCAATTGCTCTCAGAAGAGTGTCGTGGTTAGAAACAGGGTGGGGCACATGGGGGTCCAGCTCCCAACACCCAGTGCCATGGAGGGAAGTTCTACCCCTACGTGTTTGCAGCGGCTGGGCCCCACATTACCTAACTGGACATTCCTGGCTTCATAACAGTTGTCACACACCCGCACGGGCGCAGGGCCCCAGCCCCGCTCA
The DNA here is from genome assembly GCA_008086735.1 of Cheirogaleus medius. Classification (NCBI taxonomy): domain Eukaryota; kingdom Metazoa; phylum Chordata; class Mammalia; order Primates; family Cheirogaleidae; genus Cheirogaleus; species Cheirogaleus medius. The sequence goes on along the minus strand of VBSM01001979.1, from coordinate 24,884,207 downwards.
GGTACTGGCCGGGTCTTGGATGAACAGCTGTCACAGAAGCCCTCCCCACAGGCCCGGCAATGATGCTTAGTGTCGTTATCTTTAAAGGACGTCGCACACTTGTTGCAGCTCTGTTCCAAACCCAAAACAAAACAGAGAGGCAGGTATGGTACGTGTCTGCTCAGCTGGGAAAGTCAACAAGACCCAGGGGAAAAAAACAGAAACTAAGGGAGGCAGGTTTCAGCTCAGTAAGGACAAAGTCTTGCTAGTAATAAGAGTTATCTGAGAGTGGAAAGGAAGCCTGGTAAGGAATGAGTTTCCCATTACAAAGTGTTTGGGCTGAAGCCAGGTTTCCCTTGCTGTAGACATTTATGTAGCAGGCTCCTCTCCCTCCAGATTCTGTATCTGCAACCTCAGACATCTGAGCAGAATTAACTGGCCCTTGCAGGTTAAGGAAGCTAAAACCCACCATGAAGAAAATATCTGCAGAAGATATTTCCCCACAAAGGGAAATCAGTGGGCAAAGAGAAAACTGGCTGCCTCAACAAATCCTGCCCTTCCCAGTACTGCTGGAGCTAATTTTCCTGGGAGAAAACGTTTGCACCTCCCTCACAGAGCAAGCTGAGCACAGGGAAAGCAGCCTAAGCAGGATGGGCTGTGCCAAGGCCACGGGGGCATCCCGCCACACCATACCAGGATCTGGGAGTTGGGCCTCCAGTAGGCAGGGGCGATCTGGTCTGTCAGCCAGGAAGTCACGGCCTTGGTGGGTCCAAGGCTAAGCTCGGACACTGACTGAGCCATGAAGCTCATCCCATCCAGCAGGCGCTGGGCAGCGTTGTTGTTGTCCTTCAGAAATCCATCGGTCTGAAATGAAAATGCAGGCTCCCATCATGCTCTGGGAAGGGAGTAAAAGGAAGGAAGGAGAGTGGTCTCTGGTGAGTTGCGCACTCACCGTGGCCAACTCAGAACCAGAAACTCCCTGGCTTATATACAAGTGAGATTGACAGTATATAAAAATTAAATTTAAAAAATAAAGTAATAAAAAAAGAAAAACGAACTCCCTGGCAAGGAAGAATAGAAACAGAGCAGGAATCTCTCTGGCATTATTCCCTACAAGGACCGTAAGACTTGATGTGCAGCTGTTCAATTCAGGACCTGCTTTGCCCATATGACACAGGACATGACATCACACCAGGAAGCCTCCTCAGTCAAGAGCCCTTCCCCTTCTGTTCCTCTAATACCTGTGTATCTCTAGGAATCCTACTTCTGTAAGTGCAACATCTATGCATCTGACTCCTTATTAAACTGTGAACTCTGAGAATAATGTATCTCTTCCATTTTTGTAAAGTATCTAACTCAATTCTGGGCATACAGTACTCAACAAACTATGCTGAAATAATGAGCCAATAAATGAATGAATGAATGAACCAACAGACAGGAAGGGGCCTGTATTCTCCTAACCCCAAAGACTATGAGGAATGCAGCCTAAGAGTAAACTACAACATTACTGTTTTCCTAAAATATTGTAAATCCAAAAACTATCTCAGCACTTATACTCACCACTTATACTTTCTCACTTTAAAGTTGTCCTGGCAAGGGTGGGGAACCTGTGCCCTCAAGGCCACATGTGGCCCTCTGGATCCCCAAGTGTGGCCCCTCGACCAAATCCAAGCTTCACAGAACAAATCCCTTTATTAAAAAGATTTGTTCTGTAAAGTGTGGATTCAGTCAAAAGGCCACACTCAAGGATCTAGAAGGCCACATGTGGTCCCAAGGCTGCAGGTTCCCCACCCAAATAACAGCGATTTAATGCACAATGAAAGCATCATATCACTGCCTTGTAAACAGATTTGTTTTTCTGACATCCAGAATTCAAAAGTCAAATTAAAGAACAGTGATCAAGGGTATACAGTAACCCCATTGCTTAGAACATACTTCAAGAAATTTCTCAAAACAAGGAAGTGATTTTCTGACCAGGCACAGTGGCTCATGCCTATAATCCTAGCACTCAGGGAGGCTGAGGCAGGAGGATGGCTTGAGCCCAGGAGTTTAAGGTTGCTGTGAGCTATGACGCTGCCACTGCGCTCTACTTAGGGCAGCAGAACAAGAATCTGTCTCAAAAAATAAAATAAAATAAAAAAAAGGACGTGATTTTCTCACATGAAGATGGTCACTATAGCATTTTCTTTGATAAGAAAAAGTCATGACCAGCATAAATGTCCAACAAGAGAATGATGAGTCACACTATATACCACTGGACAAAATATTACAGCGACTACAAATGAGAATCATGAAAAGAAGCAGTATGGAAATAAAAATAAAATAGCGTTATGAAAAAAGGCAAGGAAAATGGCATGTAAATTATAATTGCAACTATAAATCATATGCATATAGAAAATGAATGAGGAGAACTTGAATAAATGAAGTTTTATTTGCCAAAGGAGAACTTTATGGTCATTTTTAGTTTATTTTAAAGTTGTGCTCCTAATATTTATGCAAGAAGAAAGAAAAACAATTAAAGGTCTTGAATAAGAAAGGTTCTCCAGATTCTGCCTTTCTTTTTTTTTTTTTTT
>VBSM01001979.1:24869932-24881555 GCA_008086735.1 Cheirogaleus medius | reverse complement strand
GGCCTCCCAGAGTGCTAGGATTACAGGCGTGAGCCACCACGCCCGGCCCAGATTCTGCCTTTCTAAATCACCAATATATCGAAATTCACAATTAACCTAAATTCTAACAACTTCCACTTTCCCACACACATATATAACCGAACAACACAAGAGAAAGAAGTAAAGCTAATCAAAGTGTTCTTACTCCAGGCCACACGTGCACGATCTCCGTCCGCACCACCGTATCCACGGGATCTTGGTTCCCAAACCAGTACTGCCGACTCCGATAGACCACGCCACAGTTAGGACACTCAATCACGTACCTACAAGGGAGGCAAATAAATACCGTTACCCGGCCAGGTGCCTGGGGAGACGAACGCACCAAAACACCTTTAGCTGTGTTGTTTACACTCACCCAGACCAGGCATATTTTGCGAGCCCCATCCAGGGAGAGTCGGTGGAGGCGGATGTTTTGGGCACCACGCTGACTTCCTTGCCCCTCTCGTAGCAGGCCTGAAACACAGGGCGCTCCGCCAGCTCATTTTATTTCCACCACACCCTATGGCCTCGTCACACCTCCATCCACCCCAACTCCCCCCAAACCATACCAGCTGAGGATTCCAGACCCCGAGTTTAGCACGTGAGAAGAAGGTTCATTCCTCTAAAGAACCAGTGCCCTGAATGATAATGAATTGGGTGTGTACTCCTCCCAGGCCCAAAAATGGAGCTTTAAATTACAGACCTGTCATGGACAGGAAAAATCAATCAACACTAGTTTCCTGAAGAGCATTTCTGCTCTTAAGGATGAATGGTCAATGTCTGTGACCCTCACACACAAGCTCAACAGAATGAGGAGGAAAATAAGCTTAAAACAATAAACAAAGGGTCCCCAGCAATGAAGACATGTGAGTTCTTTTGGCTAGAGCTGTAGAGAAGTTTCAGAGATACTCAATTTGAATGTCCACTCAGTACTTTGGGATGTAGCAAAGGGCAGCCCCAAGACAGCCCTGCCGAAAGGAGAATGCTACCAGCAAGTCAGCTGCTGGGGCAGAGAGAAGCTCGGAAGACTCACCTTGCAGGTGTAGACTCGGTTGTCATACTGGTGGGAGTATCTGCAGCGGCTCTTGGCTTCGTGAGGCACTCCTTCCTTCCCATGATTCATGCTGTTCTTACATCCAACCCTGAGTGAAGCCCAAAAACTGACAATGAGTTGGCTAAAGGAGCCAATGCCACTTACACAGAGCAGTGTGACCCTGAGCCAGGCTCAGGGCCAAAACCAGACCTTAGCTACGAACTAGGTCTCAGATGCTGAGCATAGAAAGGGTGGCTCTTGTAATCAACAGCACTGCAAAGGTAGAGCAATTATTATTACCCTTGTATAAGGACAAAGGAGAAAAAGAATCTCTTCTTGGAAAATTCCCTGTCCCCTCAGCAGGAATGGAGGGGCCAAAAGATACCAACCCGACCAGAGAGGAAACCTGAATGGCTCTCAGAAAACTCAAAAAACCAAACAAGATGAAATGGAAAGTTTAACCAGAACAGGCTGCCAAGATGCAAAACAAAAACCAACCCCCAAAATTTGGCAATGCATTAAGGGGAGGCTTAAGCTGAACAAGAAAACCTTCCAAATGAACAGTGAGCTCTGTCATCCTGACAATGCAAAAACAGAGATCAGGACTTTAGACTTTCACTCTGATCAAAAGGGAAAGTTCTGGAAATCCTGGCAAGGCTCAGAATGGAAAAGCAATGATCTAACAGTGCTTAAGCCTCTCATGCTGGGCTCGTGGAGTGAGCAAAAAGGAAGGTAAGCCACACTGGCAACTAACACCCCTCTCCCCTTTTCAAGCTCAACTCTCCAAGATAATCCTTAGTTCTCCCTGTCCAGGCTATATAATCCAAGAACCAAGTTATTTTAACCAAAGTCAGAGGTGGTTCAGTACCTAGCAGGTGGCCTGCAGGGTTCAGGGCAAAAAGGTCATTCATAACAGAAGCAGGCTCAGGTCTCCTCCCGTAGAAGGGCAAGTGCAGAGGACACGGGCAATGGTCCTGATGTGAGCAAAGACAGTTCGGTGGTGAAGGGGGTGGGAAGGCGTGTCTACAGGACCCGGAGACTATACTCTGACCTTGACACAGTACATTTAAATCACCTGAGGCCCATCAGACATGTCACCAGGGACTTAATAGCCTTCAAAAGCTTAGGCTAATCCAATGAGTGTCAAAGCATGGTCCCAGTAAGCAACAGTGGCAGCACCTGGGAATTTATTAAAAAATAAAAACTCTCAGACCCTACACCTCAGACCTACTGAATCAGAAACCTCAGGGGCAGGGCCCAACACTCTGTTTTCACACACCCTTTCGGTTCTCTCGCACAGGCTACAATGTGACACTCTCTGCTCTAATCCCCGTGTGACAAAGTGGGGTCTGTGGACCAGCGGCATGACATCGCCCAGCAGCTTGCTAGAAATGCTGAATCTCAGGCCTCACCCAGTCCTGCTGATTCAGAATCTGCATTTTACCAAAGTCTCAAGGGGACGCACGTACAGATGACAGTTTGCGAGGCACTGCCCTGACTCAACGTTCTCCACTCAGGGCACACACTAGAATCACCTGGGCAGCCTTTTACATCCACTGATGCTGAGGCCCTACCCGTGACCCATTAAATAAGAATCCCCAGAATGGGGCCCCGGCCTCGATCATTTTGAATTTTCCCTGGAAAATTCTAACGTGCTCTAAGTGTCTGCCCTCAAAGTGAAAGGAATCACAAGGGGGCACTCAAATATGAGTTAAATAAATGGAATGCTAGGAATAAATGACAGAAAGCCATGGTAGAAGAAACAGGTGAGCAGGTGAGCCAAAGCCAAGATCTGCAGCCACAAAAACTGCCTAAACCAGAAGCCAGTCAATTTCACATCTATACCAGGTTGGAATTTTCAGGGGATTCTTCCCAGCCACGTGATCTCCAAGCCCTTGCCACCTCAAAGTGTGGTTCCCGGATGACCAGGATCTTATAGGAACCTGCTGGGAATGCACCATGTCAGGCCTCACCCCGGATGATTTAAACCATAAACGTGTCATTAACCAGACCCAGGCGATCTGCGTGCTCACTGGCATCTGAGAAGCACCACTCTAAGCCCGACTCCCACAGCGGGGCCGGGGGAGGGCTGGCCTCACTTACCCACAGCTGAGGCACACAGAGGAGCAGGTGAAGTACTCATCTGGAAAAAAGGAGCTGTGCGCCATCTGGTCATCGGGGATCTCACCGCTGAAGCGGTCGCTCAAGGCCTGTAGAGGAGGAAGGAGACACACGTTGGTATTCGGCAGAGAGCCTTGTGCTTTGGGGCCCTTCTACGCTTTGCCTTTCTAAGATGCCCTCGCTGCTGGCATATTTCTTATAGGCACCACAGCCACAGAGGGAACCCAACAACTTCTTTTCGTTACCCTTGACCTTCCTGGCCCAACTCACACGAATCCTCACCACAGGAAACCTTCGAAAGAACCAGCCCATTTCTGCAGGGGGCAAGAGAAAGCAAAGTCACTTTGTCTCCTAATTGCCTTGGGGGTTATAAACACCTCACAGACTCAGTCTTTCATTCCAGCCCATCACAAATACTGACTAATGCCCACTTCACCTTTGTGAAGCTGGGACAAAGAAACCGAGACTCAGGAGGGTGGCTCCCCTTTAGTGGGGGGTAGAGCCCTCAAGTAAGCTGGAAGTTTCCTGGGCTTCTATTCCAGTTCTAACCACAGGCCCTGGAGTGTACTAGGCCACAGAACTCACTTAACACAGAAAAAAAACGGCATCAGCCAAAACACAAGTGAGAATTATTACAGTGTTTGGCAGCTGTTTCTCAACTCTACTAACCTAGAAGGCAGCAAATGGCCTAAATAAATGCCAAGAAAGAAAGAAAAAGTATTTGCAAAGCAAACTGAAAATTTTATGTTGAAAGGTAGCTTGCATTTCTAAGCATGTTTTCCCTCATCACTTTGTATTGAAAATATTCTTCAGTCTCATTACAGAAATGAGCTTTCAGGGCTTTAAAAACCATTAAATACAAGCTTCTACCTTTCAGTCTCCCAGTGTGAGGCAGCCAGGCACTATTCAGGGGAAGAGAAGGGAAAGTAGGCTAAACAAAAGGACAAGATGTTACTTCCTCCAGTAAAAAGGCACAAGAAATTTTAAGATGAGAGTTGGGAAAAGGGCAGGTTAGGTTCCAATATAAGGTTCTCGAGCTCGGAAGAGAGCTTCACTGCCTGAGAGCTTCTTATTTAAGATTCCTGTTCCTATTTTCAATTCAGTGTTAACACCTGGAGTTGCAACTGCAAGTGCCTATAAAGGCACGTGGTATCAGTGACGACTCAGGTCAGGTGTGAGGCAAGGGCAGCGGCAAGGAAGATGTTAAAGTGAGGGTGCACAGCTCACCCAAGGTCTTCAGATTCTGCAGGGACAACGTGCAGGACCACAAAACACCACCTGTCGGCAATGGCTGTCCAAGCGGCAATCCTCACCTTAGACTAACAAGAATATGGTCTGACAAATAACACACATAAGTCCTGCCCCTCTCAGGGGTAATTCTGTAAAGAGTAATAACTTCACGAAAACAATGAAGATTTTGAGAGCATATGAATGAATATATGTATGAATATTAACAAGAATAAGTGAGAAGCGGGGCAAGTGGAATCATTCTTCAGCCCACACACCATTCTCTCTCCTACTTCTAAATGTGACCAATCTTTCGGGGGTATTTTTTGTGTTTCCCCTCTTCCAAGGAAGCCTTCCCAACCAAATCACTTTGCCTTCTCTGTTGTACTCAACACCTGAACTGAGAATTGAGTGATTAGGCAATGAAGCAAAGTATGGCCCTGTTGTATTTTACCTCCCAGACTGCATCTAAACACTCTGAAAAATGTCTACCTTTATATCCTCCTTCAACGCTAGCAAAGATCCCAACAGGTACTCAACTAGCACCAACCCCGCATTTACATACCAACCCTGCCCTCCTCTCCCGGCCCTGGCCTTGTCCTGGGCTTCATCCCATGCCCACAGCCCCCCTCAAATTTAAGGGTAACTACTCCCTAACTGGCCAAATTATTGATAACTCTTAAGGCTGTGTTTCTCAAACAGGTATGTGCATAACACTCCTGCTATCCCTGGAGGGACAACAGAGCATTATTTTCCTAATGCATCAACTCACTGAAAGATTTGGAGAGGAAGGCCACTTACACCTGCAATCCTAGCACTCTGGGAGGCCGAGGCCGGAGAATCTCTTGAGGTGAGGAGTTTGAGACCAGACTGAGAAAGAGTGAGAACCCATCTCTACTAAAAACAGAAAAAATTAGCCAGGTGTGGGGTTAAGTGACTGACATCACAGCACCAAAAAAAAAAAAACCTAGGGGAGGAAGTTACTTTTATATAAAAACCAAACACGGATATAATATGAAACTAAATAGAAAATTTGGATAAATCAAACATGAGACCTCTAAAGTCATTTCAGCTTGTAGTTGGCAGCTTTGCACACTCCGTGCCTCTATTTCCTTGTCTATAAAATGGGAATTCCAGTAGTACCTTCCTTAGTAGGTTTCTTCACAGATAACACTGTGAAGATCAAATGAGGTCACCCATGTGGAGCAGAGCACTTGACATAGACTGGGCACTCAGAAAACGTTAGCTGCCGTCATTAATATCATTTTTATTATTTTTAATGCTGAGGATTATTCTACTTTCTTCAGTAGGCACTCTTACTACTTAATCCAGGTAATGTACAGGATGTAAGAACCTTGTTTCCATGATAGCTCTCTGGTCTCCATGGCTAATTGCATTTGCAGGAGAAATATTTAGCTGCAAAGAGATGTTCCAGTATCTAGTGAGATGATAGAGAAAGTAAGAAAAAAAGAGGAAATAGCTAAGGAATATAGAAATGTAGAAGGCACTACAGAAGGTATGGGGGGCTTTTTTTGGTTTTTTTTGAAGAGACAGGGTCTTGCTCTGTCACCCAGGCTGGAGAGCAGTGGCCTGATCATAGCTCACTACAGCCTCAAACGCTGGGGCTCAAGCAATCCTCGTGTCTCAGCCTCCCCAGTAGTTGGGACTATAGGCATAAGACATCACTATCACACCTGGCTATATTTGTTTCATTTTTTGTAGACACAGGGTCTCACTATGTTGCTCAGGCTAGTCTTGAATTCTTGGCCTCAAGTGATCCTTCCTCATCGCTGAGATTACAGGTTTGAGTATTGCAAAGCTTGGCATGAAACAATCTGCAGCCTGATTTCCCACAGTGCTTATGCCCACAGACCCACCATCATCCCCTGCCATAGACAAATTCACTATTAGCTTATGTTGTCCAAGGCAACAGTAACCTCTTATGACATCAGAAAAAGAACTCCCAGACAAACCAGCCTTGTCAAATCAGATGGTGGTCTACCCACCCTCTCACGTGCTGGGTAAGAGAACAAACATCTCACTTTCACAAGTCACAAGCTGACAGTAATGAATCAAACCATGACAAGCTTCAGGGGGCCTTACAAGAATCAAACGATGGGAATATAACAGTAACTGCTAACAAGCAAACCCAATGTTAGTGTGTTTTAGATACAAGGATAGGGAGGAACTGTCCTCTTTTCTCTATAACATGAATTTTCTTTTCCAATTTTTTATCTACCACCTGATCCATATATTAATACTTAGCTGTTTCAAAACTTCCAAACCTCACATCATTCCATGGTTTCTTGGGCTCTCCTCCTCCTGGGGTCCCAAAGCTGGAAGAGGAGGACAGGGAAGGGCCCCTCCTGAGAAAGCTTGGGAAAGCATTTGAGGCAAGTCTGGAAAAGGTTGCCTGGAGACCAGATGATCTTGAACTTCAGTTGCCTTGACAACAGTATGGCTCTTTCTATTGTGCCTAAAGGGTTAGCCCCAGTCATCAAGGGCTAGCAGTGATTTTCCTGATTCAAAATAGATACTCTTCTATAATCTAATCAAAGATGCCACCCCCACAAAACACAATAACATTAACAAATACTTAACAGATGTTTCCTGATGTGATGAAATTGGAAAGTCAGTTTCTACATTTAGAGGTCAGAAGCTAAAGAATTACATAAAACCTCAGCCTCAAAGAAAAGAAAAAGGGAAGAAAAAACAACAAAAAATAAAAATAAAAAAAGAAAAGGAAATAAAAAAATAAAAAATAAATTAAAAAAAAAGAATTACATAAAACATATATGAATTCAACTTTAAAATGGTACTCCCAGTAGTCTACTTGCTCAAGGTTTCTTGGGCGTGGCTCTGGGTAAAAGAAAATAAAAAAATAAATAAAATAAAATAAAATGGTTCTCCCCATTACTCAGAATTTTAAGTATAGATAACCATATTGAATATAGTTAACTCAATATTCAACTCCTCTATTCAATATTAATTCCGTTATTCAATAGGGACCTTAGCATCTCTTTATACAGATTTACCTACTCAGTTGAGGGTATGCTCTGCTTGTAGGTATATGGGCTATTGCTACCGTGGAGACTGAGCAAAGGAGTGAATGGTCAAGAAGAAATAACCCAGCTAGAAAAAAAGGAAGTGGGGCCTAGGGGCCTGGACCACAAGGTGGCTGAATGGCCGGGAAAGTGATCCTGTCAGCAGGGTGAGTAGGAAACTACTCCCAGGCACGTATGGGCAAGCCACTAGGGCAGAAAGCAGCTGCAGATCTCTCTCTCTCTCCAAACTCTTCATTCCTTCCCATTAATCATATTTCCAAATCCACACTTCCTGGTCAATAATGAATGTGAAAAGTAGTACTTGCACTCCTTCTGAATCCAATAGTGCTGCATCAATCAGGTGGAGCCTCATAAATAAGACATAGCTAATAACTTTTTTAAAGTATACTAATGGCATTAGAAAGAATGAGGTATGCATTATATACTAATATAGAAAGATAACCATATACTTATCATGCACTTACATAGCACTGAAAATTTCTGGAGGCTTATGCAAGAAAGTATTATCTCTACAGAGTGAGGAGTGGGGAGGTGAGAAGGAAAAGGGACTTAACTCATGCCTCATACATTTTCTGTACTACTTGAATTATCATGAACATGCATTGCTTTTAAAATTTTTTAAATGACATCTTTTTTCTTTTTTCTTTTAAGAGACGGGTTCTCACTCTGTCACGCAGGCTGGAGTACAGTGGAATGATCAAAGCTCAATGCAACCTCAAACTCCTGAGGTTCAAGCGATCCTCCTGCCCCAGCCTCCCAAGTAGCTGGGACTTCAGGTGCGCCCCAATGTGCCCAGCTAATTTTATTTGTTTTGTAGAGACAGGGTCTCACTATGTTACCCAGGCTGGTCTTGAACTCCTGGCTCAAGTGATCTTCCCACCTCGCAACTTATGGGAATGTCCTTTCTAAAGGCAACTGGCAATATGGATCAGGAACCTTTAAAAATGGTCACATCCTCTGACCTCTTTAAAAGTAGAATAATTAGTGACAAGGAATATAGCATAGGCTTAAAAGTTCTTGGGAGCCAGACTACCTGGTTCAAATTCTCCTCCACTTACTAGATAAGGTATCTCAGGCAAATTAACTTCTCTGTGCCTCAGTTTCCTTACGTCATAGAGTTGGTATGAGGATTACATGAATTATTGATACATGTGAAATGCAGAGAGCAGTACATGGCATATAGTGAGCATGTCACAAAGGCTAGCTAATAATAATAGTGGGAGTCATAGTTTATTCTAAAGGAAATAGCAGAATGTGGACAAATACCTTTATACACATGGAGAATATAACAGGGAAAAATGAAAACCACTATTATCCCAGGGAAAAATTACTCAATATAGAACACGATCTGTTCATACAAATAAAAAGTGTGCAGCTATTTAAAAATCATGTTTTCACAGAATATTTAAGGGTATAGAAAAATGCTAGGCTTCAATGTTCCATTAAAAAAGTATGGTATAAAACTGCACATGCATTCAACAAGACATCAATTTTCTTTTTAAAATAAGTAACAAATAGGCCGGGTGCGGTGGCTCACGCCTGTAATCCTAGCACTCTGGGAGGCCGAGGCGGGCGGATTGCTCAAGGTCAGGAGTTCAAAACCAGCCTGATCAAGAGTGAGACCCCGTCTCTACTAAAAATAGAAATAAATTAATTGGCCAACTAAAAAATATATAGAAAAAATTAGCCGGGCATGGTGGCACATGCCTGTAGTCCCAACTACTCGGGAGGCTGAGGCAGAAGGATCGCTTGAGCCCAGGAGTTTGAGGTTGCTGTGAGCTAGGCTGATGCCACGGCACTCACTCTAGCCTGGGCAACAGAGTGAGACTCTGTCTCAAAAAAAAAAAAAAAAAAAGTAACAAATAATCCTATTAGTCATATTAGAACATGTCCCTAGCCTTCTCAAAATCTTTCCTAAGTGAGTTAGTGAGAAACTACAAGTAAAGAATAGATAACAAGGAGAGAGAGAGAAAAAGTGGGAGAAACAAGAAGGTAAACCAATTATTCTGGCATTGATAATTATCTGTTTATAGCCACCGCTACTCTCTTGTCCCAAAAAGGATTCAGGCTAGTTACAAAAATAAATACAACAGCATAAAACAAAATTAAAAAATAAGTGGAGAATAGGGAGACATTATAGTATGCACTGCTGTGAACTATGAAGACTTCAGTTAGAGTCAATTTTAATGGCAATCAAACTCTACTTGGTCAATTTGCCTAAAGCAGACCTTAAAGGTGGCTTTCTATTAGAGTGACAATCAGAGAATTAGATACTTCTAATTAAAGAAGAGGGTTTTAAAAACAACAAAAAGCAATCAAAAAAAAAAAAAAGCAAAAACAATTTTGGGTAAATTGCCAGAACTGCACAATTCTCTGGGGAGAACCCAAATCACCTGCTGAAAGAGATTACTCCTTCCCATAGACAGAAGGAGCAGGTCCCACCACTCAGTGGAGCACAGCCATTACACCTCGGAGAATAGGAAATACCAAGTCCAGGTGAAATTCTGGGGACACCAGTCACCAAGAATCATCAGAATTCCAGCTGACCAGGCACATTTTAATCACAGAAAAGCTTCATGAATCTTATCACCTTGTAAGAATACAGTGTAACTGCATTTCTCAAAAGTGCCTAACAAACTGGCCTGAGGTAGCACATCCAGGACTCCTGAGGGGAAAATCCCTGCGCACTAATTACCACGTACAGCACTCATTGTCCCTGATAGTACTATTTAAACATTAAGCGTGGGTAGCTTCCAGAAGAGCAAAAAATCCTGCTGGAATCCAACCTCTAGCCTACTTGCCTTATAATTCATAGTGATCAGATTTATAGCCCCTTGTATATCACAGCATGGACTCAGCCTCTTCTGAGAATGTTTGCATTACTAAGTATTATCTTCTACTCTGACTGCCTTTGAGCCACTACAGGGACATTATTAGCCAATATATCTAAGTACACTTTAAATGCTAACTAGAAATATGTATTTCATAAATTATTCATAAAAAAATCATTTTTCATAGTTTTCCCTTAATATTGTTCGCAAAAATGAACATTCACTGAACATTTACTATATACCAACTACTTTGTTTCTTAAGTATGTTCTCATTTAACTCCCACCTCAACTTTGTTAGGAACATTCTATTATTATCCCCATGGTATAGATGAGGGAAAGGGTTTGAAGAAGTAGTACTATAACGGCAGAGATTTTTTTCCTCTATTTTATTTGCCACTGTATTTCTAGCACCTCAAACTCTACCTGACACACAGGGACACTCATTTACTTGTTGAATGAATGAACGACAAATAAACTATTATAGTTTCCCAAGACCAAACAACTGGTATGGGCAGAACTGGGATTCCAACATAGGTCTGACTTCAGAACCCAAACTTTTAACTACTATGCAAAAACCACAAACCTTTTTTTTTAAATATATAATTAAAACTTACAGAAAAAGTGCAAAAACAGTACAAGAACTGCTGTACACAATTTACCCAAATTCACTAATTGTTTCCAATGTGACCCACTGCAAATCTTCTTAAGTCAATGGATTAAGCCAGCCAGTGTATACCCAAAGTTTGTTCCTATGTAAACTAGGGGTTATGCTAAATCCCCTTCTCCTGTCCCTTCTGTCCCACCCCTTCCAGTCCTACATCTCTCCCCTGACCCACTGGGCATCCTCATACCAAGCTCCAATCCTCTTGGCAACATTTCCCCTGCCCTCTCTCCAAGATTCCCCACTCCGCACTGGCCGGAAGCCTCTGTTCCCTTCCTGTCCTCTGCCCTGGGCCTGGAGGCATCAAGCATGATAACACAAGGTGTGCTCAAAGCAAATTATAGAAAGGAAGCAGTGTTCTCAGGGGATCAAGTTGATGAATTCATCATAGAGAAGAAAGGTAAATTAAAGGAGTACAATTTTTTTTTTTTTGAGACAGAGTCTCACTCTGTTGCCGTGGGTAGAATGCAGTGGCATTAGCACAGTTTATTGCAACCTCAAATTCCTGGGCTCAAGGGATTCTCCTGCCTCAGCCTCCCAAGTAGCTGGGACTACCGGCATGTGCCACCACGGCCACCTAATTTTTCAATTTCTAGCAGACATGGTTCTCATTCTTGCTCAGGCTGGTCTCAAACTCCTGAGCTCAAGCAATCCTGCCTTGGCCTCC
>VBSM01001979.1:24836482-24851547 GCA_008086735.1 Cheirogaleus medius | reverse complement strand
AAAAAAAAAAAAAAAAAAAAAAAGCAAAGTCCCAGTATTTTGAGCCACACTATTCTGGGACTGTAAACAAGTGAAGCAGCCAAGCTACGTGATGGGTCTTCTTAAAGGCACGGTCTCAGTGAGATGATGTCCACCCATGACTACGCTGAAGGGAAGGGCAGAATACTTCGATCTTGGGCTCCCATTTCAGAGAAGGCCCAGAATTATTTCTGAGGCATGGAGGGACTGCCCCAGGTAGATACCTTCTCAGCCTCTGACTCACTACTCTTGGGTCACTGGACTTCCTTATCAGCCAGCATGCCCAGCATAAAGGGACTTAACTTTAGGAGTCTCTCGGCATGAATAGGTCCTTGCTCACCTAATGTTCCAGGCAGGGGTCAGTCAGCATGAAGATGAAATGTCTTACCAGTGTGCTGCTCTACTCTCTTGGAAAGAAGACAGTCATAGAAGTTTACAGAAAAGAAACAGAGAAGAATGGGTGGTTCTATGGGGTTTTTAATGAATGTAAGAATGAAGAAAAACAAATGCCTTTCAGTGTTTCATCTTTTTTCCGTGACAGGTAAGCATTCTGCTAAAACAAGATGTCTGACTCTCACAAGACTCAACAGATAAGAAAAGACTATCCACTTCCTCCATTAAGAACTCTAATTGCTAGAAACTTTATTCTTCTAACCTTGGAGTTATTTGCTAAGGTGTTGCCTCTGGCTTCCAGAGATTACAGATGACTTGTCAGCATGGATCATTTATTTATTATGGGCTCTAAATAATGAATCTCCAAGTCCATTGGTTTTCCTAGTACAGTTCCACTGAGGCTTAGAAAAATCAATGAATATAACCCAGAAAGTCCAACCATTTCACTAGAGAAGTTACAAAATATGTCAAAAGAGAATATAGATTTCACCAGTTAGATTACTTCTGAGGAGCTGACAGAACCAAAAGAAGGAAGAAAAATTGGTATTTGGTTATATTTTCTGTCCCTGATATATTTTCCATTTCATTAGCATACAGATCTCCTATTAGACTAAACCTTTATCTGTTAGATCATTTGTTCAACCTCAGCACCACTGACATTTTGTACTAGGTCATTCTTTTTGTGGGGGGCTGCCCTATGCCCTACATAAGATATTAAGCAGCACCCTGGACTGGGCGCCGTTGCTCACGACTGTAATCCTAGCACTTTGGGATATCGAGGCGGAGGATCACTTGAGGCCAACAGTTTTAAGACCAGCCTGAGCAACATGTTGAGATCTCATCTCTACAAAAAATAGAAAAATTATAGCTGGGTGTGGTGGTACACGCCTGTAGTCCCAGCTTAGGAGGCTGAGACAGGAGGATCACTTGGTGTTTGATGACGTCACCCTACTCTACCCCGGACAATACAGTGAGACCCCACCTTAAAAAATTTTTTTAATTAATTAATTAATTTTAAAAAAATAAGCAGCACCCTGCCCTCTACCCACTAGCCAACAGCATATCATCCCCAACTTCCAGTTGTGACAACCAAAGCTGTCTCCAAACATTGCCAAATGTCCCCTGAGTGAATAAAATCACCCCTGGTTAAGAATCCCTGTGCAAGATTACATCAAATAAGACTAATTTAGCTCTCTTTATTCTACCAATCAGGTTCTTAAAGACTTAGTTTTATCAATTTAAATCAATAAAATCTGGGGTATTAAGTAGGTATTATTTGTACAAACCAAGTGCCCATGAGTCATCATTGAGTTCTTACTCCCTCACTCCTCCACCCAATATATCAGCACTACTGACAACTTTACCTGCAAACTTTGTCCCAGACTCATCAGTGTTTTTCCACTTCCCCATCGCAGTAACACCAAACCTAAGCCATCTCTCACCACATCTTCTGCAACAGTCTCCAATGACTGGTCTCTCTGCGTTTCCTCCCGTCCCTCTACTGTCCCTAGCAGGTCACTAAAACCTCTCATCTGGTCATGTGACTTACTACCATAAAGCTGTCTGGCACTTTCCATCACCCTCAAATAAAATCCACACTGATTTTTATGGCCTGCAAGGCCTCCCATGCTCTGGTACCTGTTTCCTTCTGCATCTCTTCCCTTAACACTCTGCCAGCTCACTCAGCCACATGGGCATTCCTTCTGTATCTCAAACATGCCATCCCAACTTCACTTTTTTCCCACTCCCTCTACCTGGAGGTCTATTGCCCCAGCTAGTAATAACCACTAGGTCTCTGTTTAAAAGTCACCTCTACAGTAAGACCTTCTCTGACCATTCTGAAAAAGTAGCTTCCAAGTCACTCTTTCTCAATATTATTTACTACATCTGAACCATCTTTTTATGTGTTTACACATGTGAAATCTGCTTTCCCACTTGAATAGAAAGTTCTATGAAGGCCTGGACCACATCTTATTAACCATGGATTCCTAGAATCTAGAAAGTGCCTGGCACATAACATATGCTCCAAAAATGTGATGAATTAATGATTATCTTTGGCTAGCAGGCCAAATGTGTCAATTTAAGAGCCACAAGTGACTTTCTACTTCTGAGACCAAAAATCAGTCTCTCCTCAAATTTACCACCTCAGTACACACTACAATGACAAGGTTGTGATAAAATTTTCACCTTAAAAGGAAGTGTTTTGTCCTTTTAGGTTTTTGAAAAGAAACGGAATAATACTCAAACCACAAAAAACAAATCTTAGGGGATTCTAGGCCATATACTGTTAGGACACCACACACAACAGTTATAGCTCACAAGGGGCTAAAATAATCCCTATGTACTAAATTGACAATGCTCAAAACCCACAAATGCCTAGAATCATGAAAAGAAAAAGTTGGAACCTAACTTATAGACTCTTTACTGCTATGAGGAAGGTTTTTGCTATAACATCTTGATAATGATAAATAATGATACATTTATATAGAGCTATGGTTCATTTGATCCTCAGAGCAGTCATGAGGAATTGGTGAGCCAGTGCTTTTGACCATAATGAAGTTTAATTATAAAGTTTAAAAGACTCTGTCAGAGACAACAGGAATAAATAATTAACAGCATAGATTTTAGAGCCAGATGCCTGTGTTCAAATCCTTTGCCACTTACTGTAACTTGATCTTGGCAAGTGACTTCATCTCTCTGTGCTTCAGCACCCTCATCTAGAGACACAACCTACTTCAGACAGTGAGAGAGGCTGAATAGTGTTCTCCCCGAAAACAATGTCTATGTTTTAATTCTCAGAACCTGTAAAATGTCACTTTATGTGGCAAGAGACTTTGCAGATGTGACTGAGTCTTAACTTTTGAGATAGGGAGATTATGCTGGATTATCTGGGTTAGCACAATGTAATCACAAAGATCTTTACAAGAGGGAGGCAGGAGGGCCACAGACACAGAAGGTGATGTGACAATGGAAGCAGAGAGAGAGAGACAGAGCAGGATTAGAAGATGCTACACTGCTGGTTTTAAAGTTGGATGTTGGGGGCCACAAGCCAAGGAATGCAAGCAGCCTCTTAAAGCTAGAAAAGACAAAGAACCAGATTCTTCCCTAGAGAAGGAACATAGCCCTGTTGACCCATTTTAGGACTTCTGGTCTCCAGAACTATAAGAGAATAAACCTGTGTTGTTTTAAGCCACTAAATTTGTGGTAGTTTGTTACAGCAGCAATAAGAAACTAATATACATAGGAGTATCATCAGGATTAAATGAGCTCATACATGTAAAATGCTAAAATAGTTTCAAGCTCAATGGTAAGAGCTCTTTAAATTTTAGCTTTCCTGAGCCAAGGCCAGAACTCAGGGGACACTCATAGAAGTACCTCAGGGGTCAAGAAAATGAGGTTCAGAAATTTGGTAATATCCATCTAAATTTAAAATTCACATATTATTTGATGAGAGATTCCATTTCTAAACAGATGTACAGAATGTTCAATACATCCTTGTTTGTAATAAATATGCATTAAAAGGCTAAAATTATAGAAATACCATTCAATGAAATACTAGGCAGCCTTTAAATAACGAGGTAAACCTCAATGTGCCAATTAAAGGGAAGGTCTACAAAATGCATTCTTTAGTTTTAAAAAAAAAATCCAACTATGGAACAGCAAGTATATTTAGTTCTACCTTTGTTTAAAAACAAAAGGATACATATATATTCATAAGTATACATGAAAAAATTCTAGAAGGACATGGAGTTAAACTTTAATGGTGATTGTTTTAAGAAGAGACCAGGAGTAAGAATAGGAGGCAAACTCTTTTCATCATATGCCCTTTTATAGCTGTGTGTGTGAAATCCATCTAAAAAAAAAATCCATTAAAAAAAAAGTTGAGATGTGACAATTCCAATCAACATGTGTTTATGCACTGACAATGTGCTTACCATTGTATATGGTATAGGGCATAAAACATGGTCCTGCTCTCCAGGAGTTTACATTCTAGTTTAATTTATAACCTAGATTTGTATTACACAATCATCTCTCTGTTTTGAATATTCACCTATCAGAAAACTGAACTAGGAAAAAAAAACTGAACTAGATATTTTCTTAAGTATTTTTCTACTTATGACTCTATAAAAATGAATCTCCACCTAAAATGAATGCATTCTATGTCTAATCTGTTAGTCCCAACCAATGCTGCTTATTATTAATAAACCATTATTTCCTGGGAAGTGGTTAATGTTTATGAAGGGAGGAAAAGCAGGAGGGATCTTTACAATCTAATTTTTATATATACATATATAAATATATGTTATATTATTTATAACTTAATTAATATATTAAGTAAATTAATTAATTATATTTATTTTACAGACAAGGAAAAAAAGATGAAGGACCAATACCATCTCTGGGTAGTTGGATTTGTCTTCTTCATTATACTTCTTTATGTTCTAATTCTCAACTAAGGAACATGTATCAATGTTACAAACACACATACACCCTACCTTCCTCCCCACCAAAAATTTTTTGTTTGTTTGATGACATTGGGGATGTCTGTGGAAAAAATATTCTTTTTAAAGGTGCCAACACTCAGTTCTTTCCTATGAACAGAAATTTACTTTTTAAAAAAATGCGAATATAATATTCATGAGGGTTACTAGTTCATTCCAAATCTTCCCCTCACTTGATGAAAGTGACAGCAACCCAAACTATGATTTTCCCAAAGGCTGACATTAAAGAGAATTGACAGCAAAACCAACAAGAACCATCTAAATCCAAGTGTTCCATTTATAAATTATTTAGTCCACAATGTCACCCAATTAGAGTATAATTCATAATGAAGACATTATTGCTAACAACAGAGGCAGAATGGGATCTGGGTCACTCTTCCATAACTATTAGCTCCTCTCAAGCCAATAAAGAAAAGTCTGTGTTAGCAAAGTATTTAGCTGACAATGGAAATACATAGGCTTCATGATGTAATTCACTTGCATAAGCTTATCCAAGGAAGAAAAAAGGAAAATAAGGAAACTATTTAGTGGGTAATTGGGGAGTTTCTCAAATGGTAACTTAACACAGGTACACCTCCAATCTGGAAACTGAAGGAGTCATCACCACAAACATACTGAGTCAATGGACCACAAATACTCCAGTGATACAACAACAACCTGGTATTAGACACTATGTTCCAGGCTCTGCGGTAAATCCTTTCCGTTCCTAATCTCTCTGAATCCTTTCAACAATCCTATGAAGTCAAAGTGAAACTGAGGCGCAGAGCTTAAATAAGTAACTTGCCCATGGTTATATAGTCAAGGGTGTAAATTCAAGCAGCCTTCACTTGAAAGCCCACTAGAAAGTATAAACATTATACTACCCCTTGCCCAATCACTACTAGCTGTCACACACTACCATCTTTCCAATTTGCCCCAATCATACACTACCCAGCCCCAACTTGGAATCAAACCAAATATCTAGTCACCCTGTACTCCCAGATGCCCTCACTAGCTTTTACTGATCAGAAGCCTCTATGTGACAATAAAAAGACACCATTTAGGCCGGGCGCGGTGGCTCACGCCTGTAATCCTAGCACTCTGGGAGGCCGAGGTGGGCGGATCGCTCAAGGTCAGGAGTTCGAAACCAGCCTGAGCAAGAGCGAGACCCCATCTCTACTAAAAATAGAAAGAAATTAATCGGCCAACTAAAAATATATACAAAAAATTAGCCGGGCATGGTGGCGCATGCCTGTAGTCCCAGCTACTTGGGAGGCTGAGGCAGAAGGATCACTCCAGCCCAGGAGTTTGAGGTTGCTGTGAGTTAGGCTGACGCCACGGCACTCTAGCCCAGGGAACAGAGTGAGACTCTGTCTCAAAAAAAAAAAAAAGACACCATTTAGGGAGAATATTGTCTTTATTAAAAGCCACTTTTTAGAGACCTACCTCTCTAAATCAAGATAGCAGGTTCATAACTTATACCCTAGCATTCCTATGGGACCCATTGTTAGTTAGTGTTTCTTTCCTTGGATAGGTACAGTCCCTCATCACTGACATTTACTCACAACTTTCCCAAGTGCTCTCACTCAGAAATCTGTTTTAAAGCAGTTCCTCCTCCTAATAATACAACAGCTACCATATACTGACCATTTATTATGCAGCAGGCTTTACAAACACTGTCTCGTTTCATCATCAAAACAACCCAACAAAGAGTAAGCACTGTCTCCATTTTCTTTTGTTTTTCATTTTTTTTAATTTTTTTTAGAGATGGGGTCTCACTATGTTGCCCAGGCTGGAATATAGTGGCTACTCACAGACGTAATCACAGCTCACTACAGCCTTGGAATTCCTGAGCTCAAGTGATCCTCCCACTCAGCCTCCTGAGTAGCTAAGATTACAGGCAGACCTACCATGCCTGGCCTGTCCCCATTTTATAGATGAGAAAACTAAGGCTCAGAAAGGTAAAGTAATTTAGCCTGAGATCACAAAGCTGATAAGCAACTTAATCTGATTACATGCAACTCAAGCCTTCAGGGGCCTTGTCTTTTAATGATTAAAATGTGATCTCCTCTTGGACTTTCTGAGCGCTACCTTCCAACAACAGATCTCCCCTGCATGAATCCCACTATACCCAAGTGCTTACCTGAATTTCTTCATTTTCATCTACTAGGAGGAAACTCACAACCTTCTCAGTCATCTTCTTCCTCTTGGTCTCCTCATCCATCTCTTCTTGTTCCAGCGACTCCTGGACATTACTGACATGGTACACAGTAACGGGATGTCTCCTTTTGTTTCCCCCAGAATGAGTCCTCTTCTGGCACTCCAGGCACAAGTTGATTTTGCAGGTCTGGCACCTCACGACTGCCCTCTGCCTAACACCTGGCAAATGCCCATTGGGACCCTTGCAGAGGTCACAGTAAGGGATGTGGCCGGGTTTGAGTCTTATCCGCTCATGGTTTCGCAGACGCTCCTGCCGATGGAGTTCCTCCTCACAACGGAGACACTGCAGACTGCAGCACTCATCACACTCAAAGACAGCTTCGTCAGTCCCACTGCAGGCGTAACTTTCCTGGCACATCAGCCCCGGATTCAGGCCCTTTTCTGCTGGGGAAGTCTGGGCACTCATACTCAGATTGGTAAGGAAACACACCCACCATATAACAGTCACTGAGCTTGCCCCAAGAATGAAGACAAGGGCTTTGAGTCTGAAGACTGCACAGAACTTCCACAGGGTTCTGAACACCTTAAAAAAGAAAACCTTCAGTGTCCTATTATAATCTTCACACACTCACAAATGTTCAAATTTTTAATTTTCTGCCTCCAAGACTCTTGTATGAGCAGCAACGTTGATTTGGTTTGATGGTTTCATCCTCCGTAAAGTGCAAGCAAATCTGTGGTCAAATTAACTCGAAAGGGTCATTTATGGCTATTTGAGAGAGAGGTCTGTTGGGTTCACAGAGGTGGGCTCATCGGTTGGGCCTCAGCCACAAAGTTTTGGTAGTGAAAGTGGTCAGGAGCTTTTCAATATAATTCAAGCTCAAGTCAATATTTCAGAGGATGCCTACAATAAAGGAAGAAAAAGGATTTCACTCATCTAAAAACCAGAAGTGCACCTTAAAAAAAGGTTGTGATTAAATACTAGGCCAAAATAATAGAGAAAAATCTCATTATTTCTTGTAAAACTTACACTGGCTTGTTCTGATACAAGACATTTCTTCTCAAAATCATGGCTAAGGCTCCTTAGGAAAACAAACACCACTTCTAGGCCCAAGACATTTAAGAGACTTTGCTGTTCTATTTCCCAAACTAAATTCTCTATTCATTCAGTTATTAAATTTAGAATCAAAATCACTAAAATCACTAAGCAAATAGTCCTTGGAAAGACAACCCTAGGCAACTCCACCTGTACCCACAAATGAGAGAGGTGGAGAAAGAGGTCTGTAAAAAGCTAATGAAAATATAATAATAATAATAAACTTTAGATCCATCAAAGACTTGGGATCTGTAACTGGATCGTTTCAACTCTGGACAGATGCCTGTTAAGGACTCTAAACCTGGAAACAACAGTCATAATTTCATGTTTGAAAACAATAAAAAACAATTGTACTTCCTTTTGTCCCTTCTTTAACTGCAAAAAGAGAGCAACAGGAGACAATTCCTCCACTGTGGCCCACGGCAAAGCCAGGCCTGCAGTGAGTCAAAACAAATAAATTTTCTCTTTGTCACTCAAAAACTAACTTAAAATAAACTTTAAAAAAAAGGAAAAATGATAACAGGAGAAGGAAAGGGGCTTTTGTCACTTCTACAATTATATTAATGATATTCCTAATTCCCCCTAGATGTGAACCCCATTCCAATGCCCCAACAAAGTGTAACGCCCTCCTTTCAGATAGTCGCTCCTCCCCTACAGTAATCAATCTATCAATCTTATTTTTATATAAACAAGGAAGTCGAAGGGAGCAGAAGACCTTATTTACACCCTAACCTCAGATGTGCCCAGCCAGCTCCCAACTGGAAACAAAACTTGTCATAATTGAGAAAAATACAAAATCATCCTTCAAAAGAACATCTCACCCCTGGCCAGGCCAACCAAACAATCTGCCCACTCAGGCCCCCACCTCGACGCCTCTCTCCAGCCGGGGGTTCCTCACCCTTCCTTCCTCCCGGACAACACCACCACAACCCGAGAGGTAGGAGCGGAGCCTAAGAACAAAGAAGGTCCCCCAAAATCCCCCCCACGCCGGCAAAGCCCGGAGCCGAATCCATTGTTTATACCACCCCACCCCCACTCCAGCCGCACCCTCCCCCCCTTCCTCCCGGGGGCAGCCGGAGCCCCAGGACGGTCGCTTGCCCAGCGCTGGGCCGTGCCCTCCCCGCCCTGCCCTGCCCGCCGCGGCCCGGGGATCCCACCACTGAGCAGATCGGCCGCTGCGAGGCGGCGTTGGGGGGCTGCAGGGCGCCGGTGGGGGCGGGGTTGTTCCTCAGGGCACCTGCAGATCCATCCTCTTCTCCATCTCCGCCCCCCTCCTCCGTCGTTGCCTCCCGGGCTTCCTCCTCTCCTGTTGTCAGTTGGGATCAGCTGATCGGAGTGAACTTCTCCCAGCTCAGACTAACAGGAAGGCGTGAGCGGTGCAGCCCCGGGAGGGAGGAGCGGGAGGGGTGGAGCCCGACGCCAGGGGGCGGGGAAGTGCGCGCGTGGCCTCCTGGGAGTTGTAGTTCTCCACGCTGCACATCCCCCAAGGGAAGCCGCTGAATGACTCTGAGTGACTACAACTCCCAGGACGGGAGGGGCTGCTCTGGCTAGAGGCGGTGGGGAGCATTTCGGGACTTGGAGTTTTCCTATTGAGTGTGGTTTCCGCCTGTTTCAGCATGTTTTTTGGGAGTAGTGGTTGGGGAAGGAATGGCGGCAATTTAGAGAACTGATGTAATGATGTTTAGTATAGGTGGGAAATGGAGAGGCAAATAATTTGGATTAAAATAACCCTTATTGCACACCATTCCTTCAGAAATGTGTAAAAACAGGCAGTCTCCATTTCCACAATTTCACCTGGCAAAAACTAGGAAAAGACCAGAAAGAAGTGATAAAAGAATATAAGCACTCTCTTGGGATGCAAGTTTTGTTTTCCCTTGTCAAAGGACAAAATTACGACAAATTTAAAGATCTCAACTGGCTTTATTACGATTCTAGAATAGAGCAACACTTAATTCTATAAAATGGAATAAGTGTTCAGATGAGTTGGGCAAAAGAGGTTGGCTTTATAGACAGAGAAGACTTGAAGAAAGCAAAAGCAAAGAACAGAATGTATGAGTCATTTCAAAGCTACTTTTCTTCTAAGGCAGGACAAGGAGACTCAACAGCAGAAAAATAACTGGTTAACATCGTTTACTTCTGGCTACTTCTTTTCTGTAAGAATTAAAGAGAGAGTCTCATGATCATGCAAGATTAAAACTGGCATGTTTGGGAAATTGGCTGTTATCTTTTGCTCTCCTGATTTCTCAATAGGTCAGATAATTTAGTTTGGGTTTGGTGCCATGGGTGACTCCATTTTATTATAATTTTTACTCTGGTCTGTTGGGACCTAGTGCAGGACATTAGTCTAAAACAATGGCCTCCTATAATTTTTATTTAACACACTTCAAGGGTATTCTCCAAGCCAACCATTACTTTTCTTTCCTACCTATTATTTTTCTGACCTTTCCTTATATAGTTTCAGAACGTATGAATTTTAAATTATCTTTAAGTTAGATGAGGTACATTTTCAGATAAGCTTCCAGTACAAGCTAATGGTTAACATTTCTCTGGCTTTTTTGGAACGGCCTTGTATTTGTTTAGTGCTTTCACTTTTTGTTTGTTTGTTTGTTTTTTGAAACAACACTAAAAGAAAGCCTAATGAAAAGAGTACTGGTCTGTGATGCTGAAGACCGAGTGCTGCTTCTAGAAAAGCTGCTGACTATTTAGGTGACTGGGCTAAGTTACTCAACTTCTCCATAAAATAAAGGAATTTTACTGTGTAATTTCTGAGGTCCCTGCCAATTCTAACGTTCTGTGATTCTATCTTGATAATTGTTAACCCAGGAGAGAAAACTAAGGTTAAGTGACTTGCCAAGGTCACACAGGATATTATTGACAAAGCTGGGACAAGACCTTATGTGCTGCCTTGAAGTCCAATACTTTTATGATTCAAGGGACATAATTAGACCAATAGTAAAACCAGATCTACATAATAGTA
Organism: Cheirogaleus medius; assembly: GCA_008086735.1. Classification (NCBI taxonomy): domain Eukaryota; kingdom Metazoa; phylum Chordata; class Mammalia; order Primates; family Cheirogaleidae; genus Cheirogaleus; species Cheirogaleus medius. The sequence continues at coordinate 24,840,425 of VBSM01001979.1, read as the reverse complement.
TATGAGGATTATATTGCTAAAAATTACGTTTTCAATACTGGGCAGAGAGCCAACAGTTGGACTGACTATATGGCTGAGAATTTTTTTTTCTTATGCCAGATCACAAACCAGGTATTAAGAACAAAACAATCTATAGCACTTTAAAACTTCAATGTTTATTTGGAAATGGAGGCCTGGGGAGGAATGAAGGGATTGTAGAAACAAGATAAGATAACAGATCTTAAACTAGGCTCTTGAAACTGACTAGCATGCCATCAAATTTCCCTGGAAAGTTTTGTTCCTAGGATTACCAATATAATTTCTTATAACCTTAATAGTTTGCTTCATACCCCTACTTATAAAATGAGTATGTTAATATGTCCTGGAAACAAAATGATACTTAATAAATTCTTTTTAAAGACATTGACGTACATCTTAAAGTATATTTTTGAAAGTTATAAGGGTAACCTCTAGAAGAACCCCTAAAACTGTGGAAAATGAGTGTAACTAACGTGAGAAAGAAGAGACTTTTCATTTATACACATTAATGTACTCTTGAAATTTTTTACTATGTAATTGCAATATTGTAACAGAGTGTCACCCCTCCTCCCATAGATATTTGTTTTAGTGTATTTTTTTTTATTTCAGCATATTATGGGGGTATAAATGTTTAGATTATGTATATTGCCTTGCCCCACTCTCCCCCAGTCAGAGCTTCAAGTTTGTCTATCCCCCAGACAGTGCTGCATTGCACTCATTATGTATGTATATACCCATCCCCTCCCATCTGCCCAACGCCCAATGAATGTTATTCCTATATGTGCACTTAGGTGTTCTCCCATAGATATTAAAGGATAATATTGACAAGTGGAAATATGTAACAGAAGAAATGGCTTGAAAAAACGGCAGTGTTTTTTCTCTCTAAAACATCCCCCACTTCCTTTGGAGAGCTAGGACCTGCATCCCAGCCTCAGGCCAGTGGTCAGGAGGAGCAGGGGAGTGTCCTTTGTTCTTTGTGCCACAGGAGATGGAATTAATCTGGGCAAAGGTCATGATATTGTTTTAGCCGAAGATAGGATTGATCAGAACTTTTGAAAGCTCTGTACTTATGCTCAGAAGCAAGACCCTAGTACTTTGAAATGGGAGTCTGACAGCCTCCTCACTTGCCAGCAAATTAATAATCTCCTCGTTCGTTTTCCTCAAAACACTTGTCCTTGTTCTTCTGACGCTGAATGTTCAGTAACAGTATGTCAATAATAATAACAAAATCTAGTTTACTTGCATTTCTTTTAACAGATAATTGAAATTATGAAATCAGTTTCTTTTGCCAGTTGTTTTTACTTATTCTCATTCTTTGTGTGCTTGGTTATTTTTTACTATGAGCTGCATTTTCCTTGGAAAATTATTTGTGGAAATTGTTTGAAGCATAAGATAAAGGTTCATTCTTTCCAGAGAGGATTTGCTTTTGCTTCAGCAAAGACAGACCATTTGAAACTGAATTCACTATTGTTGTTGACCACTAGGAGATGTATATTTGGGCTACATATCCCTAGGAGGGCTGGCTGGCTTATGGGTCCAGGGCCACCCACCCACAGCTCCACAACCTCTCCCTTCCAAGACAATTTTCTTTTCAGTCTGTTGACTGGGGTTGTGTGTACTTTTCATTCACTGTCACTAAAACTGTAGCCTTTGAGTTCCCAGATTTAGACTTCCCACTTCCACCAGATCCTAGGCCTTGTTTTCTGTCCCACTTGCCTCAGGAGGCCTAGAAAAGCCCAGCTAAAGTGTAGCAAGTAAGGCACACACCTTCAGGATAAAGGTGACATCATTACTCTTCTTACTCTCTGGATCCTGCCGTCACCTAGATTTTGGTCTGATAATTCCTTATCCTCTTGTTGACTCTTCAATATTTTACCAACATTTTTTGTTGTTTTCAGCAGGGTGGTTGCTTTACTGTATTATGAGCCATATTACAAAAAAGGAACAGTCAAGCTAATGGTTAGCTCAGGAGGGAGCCCATATGACCAAGGCACATGGTGGGCTTCTGGGTGTTGGCAGTGTTCCACTCTTGACCTAGGTGGTGGTTGCAGCAATCTTCACTTGATAATTATGCTTTAAACAGTTCATATGTCTCTTGCAATCTAATATTTGTATATCTCATGATAAAAAATAAAAAAATTAAAACTTAATTAGGAAAAAGAAATGCTACTCGGGAGGCTGAGGCAGAAGGTTCACTTGAGCCTAGGAATTTGAGTCTGGCCTGGGCAACATAGAGAGACTCCATCTTAAAAAAGGAAAAAAGGAAGAGTTTGAGAGTCTGGAATTCAGAATGGGACTCCCATTTCCAATAGTATGCATGATTTAATATTCTAAAAAGGCTTATGTAGCAGAATACACAGATGTTGGATAAACCTCAAGTATGTATTTAAGTGCATTACTAAACTAACAAGAAAATAAGAGGAATTCCCCAGTGTTAAAAAAAAATAGGAAAAGGAACAAAGAAAGAAAGTAAAAAGGGAGCTAATAAATTGCTCGGGAAGCCCTGGGGTCTTATCCTAGAGTCCTGATGATTAATAACTGTATAGGAGAATGGGAGACTAAGCTTTGGGCAATAAAAGAAAGCACTTTAAAAAGAGAGCCTGCAGACTCAACAGGCTGAGTCAAAGATGGGCTAGAAAAAAATTTGCCTGCCAACAAAGGGAGGAAAAAAGGAAACCCATCTTTGTGTGTGTGACTCCAGGTGGACTATGCTATAATAATGAAAATAATAAGAGTCTCTTCTGAAAATTTGTGAACATAGCTTTACTCTCTGAGTTTGTATTGAAGTGATCCCAGGATGATAATGTACCTTGGCATAGAGCAACTATAAATACAAACCGTCTTTGGAGGAAAGCATCCTCTACTCAAGCTCCTAAGTATTGTCACAAATATTTAAGCTATATATGAAATCACAGAAACAAGTTCCCATGAGTAAGAATCAGCAACAAGTTGGCCGGACACAGTGGCTCACGCCTGTAATCCTCTAGCACTCTGAGAGGCCGAGGCAGGAGGATCCCTTGAGCTCAGGAGTTCAAGACAACCTGAGCAAGAGTAAGACCCCATCTGTACTAAAAATAGAAAAATTAGTCAGGCATCATGGCCGGTGCCTGTAGTCTCAGCTACTCAGGCTGAGGCAGTAGGATCCCTTGAGCCCAGGAGTTTGAGGTTGCTGTGAGTTACAATAACACCACTGCACTCTACCCAAGGCAAAAGAGTCAGAGTCTGTCTCAAAAAAAGAAAAAAAGAATCAGCAACAGCAAGATATTTTTACCTCTGAAATTCTCAGATATTGTAATTATCAAATATGTATAAGTGAAGGAAAAATGAAGACTTTTCAAACAAACTAAATCATAGAGAATTAATCATAAGCAAACCTGTACTACAAGATGAAAACATAATTTAAGCAAAAGGAAAATGATACGGGAGGGAAATTTAGGTTCACACAAAAAAATAAAGAATGTCAGAAAATACCTGCTTTGGTTTGAATGTTTGTGTGTCCTCCAAAATCCATGTTGAAACTTAATCCCCAATGCAACAAGATTAAGATATGGGGCCTTTTCAGAGGTGAAGCCCTCACGGATGGGAATGGCAACCTTATAAAAGGTCTGGAGGGAACTAGGACCCTTTTTGCCCTTCCACCTTCTACCATGTGGGGACAGAGCAAAAACGCACCATCTTGGAAGCACAGACCGAACCCTCATCAGGTTCAAAACCTGCTGGTGCCCTGATCTCAGACTTCCACCCTCCAGAACTGTGAGAAATAAATTTCTGTTTTTCATAAATTACCCAGTCTGAGGTATTTTGTTAACAAAGATAATATCTTTAAAAGGCAATTAACTGTTTAAAACAGGGGCCAGGCGTGGTGGCTCGTGCCTATAATCCTAGCACTCTGGGAGGCCGAGGTGGGCAGATCGCTCAAGGTCAG
>VBSM01001979.1:24802592-24814495 GCA_008086735.1 Cheirogaleus medius | reverse complement strand
AAAAAAAAAAAAAAATTATGAAAGATCACCAGAAATGTTTGTTTTCTGTATTTCTATAGGGGGCCATTATCTTAAAGGGAAAAAAAGGAATATCCATAATACAGAATTTTACTTTTTAAATATCATTTATATTTTATAGTAGTGGGGAAAAAAGTGATTCTAAAGATGAATTCATGCCCCAATCTTATAACCATTGTGAGGCTAGACACAGGGCCATTGCTAACATAGTACCTAACATGAGGTAGCTTAATAAATTTGTTGAGTTCCTCAGAGTTTGTTTACTGATTGATTCATTAATCAATTTATTTATTCAACAGGTGTTAAAATCAGCTGCCCTCCTAAGAAATTGCTGAGATAGAGTATTATAATGATAATACAAGAGCTTCTGTAAGTAGGACAGTAGCCTTCTCTGTTTAAAAAGGAGATACACTCTCTGGAATACTTGTTTTATTTTTGGGCAAGAGTATTATGAAAAAATTATTTAAAAACTCAACACATTTACAATATTATAATTGTGTGTTTTCCCTGTGTTAATATATGCTGATACCTACGTAATATTTTAAAGCATTTCCGGTATCTTATTTGCTAAGTACATGAAATCATCCTGGGAATTCCTTTACCTGTAGAGTTTTCTAAATATTTTAAGTATACTGTATTTTCTGAAGTTGAAGTTTAGATTTTATAGAATATTGTATTATCCTAATTACTAAGTCAAAGGAGCAGTTGGAAGAAGAACAGTTGTGAGCATGAAAGATGTGCTTTTCTGTTTTAAAGAAATGTCTAATACACAGGTAAAAAGATACTCAACCTCATTAGTGATAAGGGAAATGTAAATTGAAATAAGAACATTTTTACTTATATTGTTATTACTTTTGACACTGATTTATTCCAGTGATGATGAGGAAAGGGCATACCTATGTATGGGTGGTGGGAATATAAATTTGTACATCAGTTTTTGGGGATGATTTGGAGGTAAAGTGTAGATACATACATATAGTACTGATCTGTAGTGTAGAATTACCTGCACAGATGCATATGGTTGGTTATATGCCTAAGAAGTCCAAGACTGTTCAAAATTATTTGTAAGACCTAAAAAGTGGATCCAACTGCTGATGTTTTATGTCTGTATTGTAATAATTTACTACATTATAAAAACTGGAATAAAACTTTAAGAACGGACATGAAGAAATGTCAGTCATGATGCAGAAATTCATAGGACAATATAGCATGATTACATTGTAGAAAAACACAAATTATTATATATTTTTATGTATGCAAAGATATTTAGAAGAACACAGCAATTATACCAAACTGTTGGGGTTAGGGAGCAAGGAAGTGGAAGACTTGCACTTTTTATTTCCTCTCTTCTGAAGGGTGAGTAAAACAATTATAAAACACAAAAGAGAGAAAATAGTAGGAAAAAAAATTTTTAAATAGCTTTTATCAACTCTAGACTTCACTTGCAGAGTAGGGGAATTTTATTTATGGGTTGGGGAATTTTTCCTACTGTCCCAACAGATATATCTATTTATCAAATCATTAATTTTAGAGGGATCAATGATAGGGGAATCATCCTACTTATTTTAGCTACTTTTTTGTTTGTTTTGTTTTGTTTTTTGAGACAAGTTCTCACTCTGTTGCCTGGGTTAGAGTGCAGTGGCATCATCATAACTCAGTTGCAAATTCAGCCTCAAACTCATGGGCTCAAGAGTGATTCTCCTGCCTCAGCCTCCTGAGTACCTGGGACTGTAGGCATGTGCCGACATGCCTGGCTAATTTTTAAATTTTTTGTAGAGATGAGGTCTAGCTATTGTTGCCCAGGCTGGTCTCGAACTTCTGGCCTCATGCAGTCCTGCTGCCTCAGTCTCCTGAGTTGCTGGGATTAGAGGCGTGAGCCACTGTGCCCAGCTGCTTTTTTTTTAATTGGCGCATGGAACCCTCCTAGGACATCCTAACATTGTTTTCTACTTTTTCCAATATTTCTGGATGCTTAAGTATGTCAACAAAAATAAAATTTTGATGGAGGAAAAGTTTTAAATACTCCTGTTCCTTTAGCTAAAAGACAGCTTCCTTTAATGTTACAAACTAAACAAAACAGTTAAATATGTTCTTACATCTTTAAAAATCAAATGCTAGCTTCTGATTCTTAAATTTGATTAAAGAATGGTTAAGAGATTTACTTTTAAGTTTAAGAAAAATTACAACTTCTTATTGTCAAAAGTTGTATGTTCTCTTTATATTTGAGTTGTTACTATGACCTGATGTCAGCAGTTTTTCCCTCCCAGGTGTGTAGTTTACAGACACATTTGTACTTTAGGAACTGGCCAAGATTGAATCAACAAATTCTGTGTAACTTTGTAAATTTAGTTTTCAGGGTGCTGATGGGTATTTAAAAAATAAATGCATCAGAACACTTTTAAAAAACCTGTTAGATACCCTCTGGATTCTGAGTTTGGTTTAAAAAGATTCATTGATGTATAGTATTTAATTTTCGGATATTAACTGAACCTCAAAATTTTTTTCTTCCTTTATATGTATTCCCACATGATTGTAGGAGTCTATCCTGAACTTAGATCGTGTACATTTTGGCAACTTATTTTAGAAAAGATCTAAGTTTTAAAAATTCTCAATGGACAGACAGAGAAAAGAGGGTCTTTGCCAACTCCTTTGGGTAAGAAAACTTTAGAATTTTGCAGATACTCTAAAAATGAAGGCCAACAAACCAGGCATATCAAGTTGTAAAGTTTTCAAATAAAATGATTTGTCATGGTTTTTTTCTTTAGACCGCTGCAGTAAGAATGTCTTTCCCCCCTCATTTGAATCGCCCTCCCATGGGAATCCCAGCACTCCCACCAGGGATCCCACCCCCACAGTTTCCTGGCTTTCCTCCACCTGTACCTCCAGGTAAGTTTACTGTTACTGTTTTTTGTCTTGTACTTTTGTCATTATGATACTACTTTAGGAAAATTTTATGTAAGTAGTAAAGATATCTCAGCATCATTCTGGAAATGATGGATTTTCATTTTTTTATGGCAGTAGTTTCTATACCTGGCTAAGTATCAAAATCATCTGGGATGTTTAAACAGTTTATAGGAGTTGATTCATAGCATGTAGGTTACAAACAGCTGATCTATTTTATTTTTATTTTTTATTATTATTTAGTTAATTTTTTTTTTTTTTTTTTGAGACAGAATCTCACTCTGTTGCCTGGGCTAGAGTGCTGTGGCATCAGCCTGGCTCACAGCAACCTCAAACTCCTGGGCTCAAACGATCCTACTGCCTCAGCCTCCCGAGTAGCTGGGACTACAGGCATGCACCACCATGCCCGGCTAATTTTTTCTGTATATATTTTTAGTTGGTCAATTAATTTCTTTCTATTTTTAGTAGAGACGGGGTCTCGCTCAGGCTGGTTTTGAACTCCTGACCTTGAGCGATCCGCCCGCCTTGGCCTCCCAGAGTGCTAGGATTACAGGTGAATTATTTAGTTAATTTTTGACAAGAGTCTTTCTCTGTCGTGCCAAGTATAGTGCAGTGGGGCCATCATAGCTCACTGCAACCTCAAACTCCTGGGCACATCCTCCTGTCTCAGCCTCCCTAGTAGCTGGGACTATAGGTGCACGCCACAACCACTAGCTAAGTTTTCTTTTTTAGTAGAGGCAGGGTCTCACTCTTGCTTAGGCTGGACTTGAACTCCTGAGCTCAAACAATCCTCCTACCTCAGCCCTCCCAGAGTGCTAGTATTAACAGGCATGAGCCACTATACCTGGCTGTGTCTTTTAGATTCAACTACTTAATATTGAAATAGTCAGTTCACTGATGTAGGCTCAGCTTTGGGTCATCCTTGTGGTCTGAAAAGCCACAAGATAAGCATGACAGTTTTTGTGGAATATCATTTTAAACTTCAAGAATTTGGGGGAGGCTAGTCCAATGGTAGTGAGTTATCAGAACTTATTAACATTAGTGTCACTAAAGTTGGTATACAACCCCCCACTGCTAAATTTGACTAGCTTTAAATAAATAAATAATTTGGGGGAAAATCATAATTTTAAAAAATCAGAACAATTATTTATGTATGTATATTGTGGAGTCAAATGCAGTTTTTTACAAATACTTGTAAACATTTTAGCTGGGTGTGGTGGCTCACGCCTGTAATCCTAGCACTCTGGGAAGGCGAGGCAGGCGGATCGTTTGAGCTCAGGAGTTCAAGACCAGCCTGAACAAGAGTGAGACCCTGTCTCTACTAAAAATTGAAAGAAATTAGCTGGAAACTAAAAGATATATATATATATATATATATAATTAGCCGGGCATGGTGGCACATACCTGTAGTCCCAGCTACTCGGGAGGCCGAGGCAGGAGGATCGCTTGAGCCCAGGATTTTGAGGTTGCTATGAGCTAGGCTGATGCCATGGATCTCTAGCCCAGGCAACAGAGTGAGACTCTGTCTCAAAAAAAAAAAAAAAGAAAAGAAAAACATTTATACTTATATCAGTGCTACTTACTTTAATTTAAGTTGTGCTTCTAGATGATCATGGGTGTGTACTTGTTATCATTTGCTATCAGAAGAGCAATGTAAAAGTTTCCTACTGGTTTATTATCCCATGTAACAGTTAAAGAATTTTAAACAGTAACTTAGCTGTTCTATAGTGGACCATAAATAGACTAAATGCTGCTGAAGGGAAGGGTTGAGAAAATAATGTTAGCAGAAAACCGAGTAAAGTAGTTATCAGCAATCAAACAGATTAATAACAATAGAGGGAAAGTGTTCATTTGGGCATCAGTTTTTTCCTTTCATCCCTATATCCTGATTTTATTTATATGTTTATAGTCTCAATGCAGATCTGTTTTTTGCTAGACCTTACTATAACCATGATGCAAAGCCCAGGTGTTGTAGGAGTTATAGGGAAGAATAGTTTACTTTCTGTTTCTTTGTGAAGAAATTTAAGGGATTTGAAGTGAAGCTTAATCACTTATTCAAAATCAGGAAACGTGAGAAATGGAAAATCCATGCTTTAATTTCCTTACCAGTACATTGGGTTTATAGAAAAGATTTTAAATTTCTTTGAATTTTTAAAGAAAAAATACTAAGTGTAACACTTAAAGATGAATGTTATTGGGATAAGTGGGATATTTTTCTCTCAAGGGTACTTACTCTCTGTATATCTTTTATTTATTTTTTTGGTGAGTGGGCCTGGGGGTGGGGAGGCAGAAGATCTTGCTCTGTTGCCTGGATGTGAGGTCAGTGGCATCATCATAGCTCACAGCAACCTCAAACTCCTGGGCTGAAATGATCCTCCTGCCTCAGCCTCCCGAGTGGCTGGGACTACAGGTGTGTGCCACCATGCCTGGCTAGTTTTTCTATTTTTTTATAGAGAAAGGGTCTGGCTATGTTGCTCAGGCTAACCTTCAACTCCAGACCTCAAGCGATTCTCCCACCTTGGCCTTCCAAGGTGCTAGGATTACTGGCGTGAGCCACCACACCCAGCTCTTATCTTTTAATATGGGGTGATAGACCCTAAAATGAGATTTTTAGTATTTTTTGTTGCCTGAGTGATGGCCTACTAACATGGGCATTTATTCACAGTGTGATAATGCTATTATAATTCTCATTCCATTTGTAATAGCATATAATACCATTTCTGTTTAGGAAAACATACTTTACCTGGGTGATAAATTTGACTTCAGTTCCAGCTCAGTCACTGCCTGCTTTCTGTGTACAGCATCAATAGTGTGTTAAACTACTGCAATAATTCAAAAACCACAATACTAGTCTTTATGTATAGTTTTCTTGTTTTGCCTAGGGGTACAGTTAAGTGAACTCTGAGGTAATGTATGTGGTGATGACAGTATACATTAAATTACGAAAAATAGCCGTTATTTTTCCTTAAAAAGCAATGCATGTATACAGAAAACAATTTTCCCCCTAGCATTCCTTAGTTACTTTATCCAAAGGCAGCCTTTCTTATCACTTTCTAGTGTGACTCTCCCCAGAGATATGCTTTGCATTTTCTAGTATGTTTGCTTATATTTACTCTTTCCCCACTTATTTTTTAAAACAACTCAAATGGTATCATACTGTTCACATTTTGTGCACTTTGCTTTTTTCCACTTCAGCATGCATAGATTTTAAATGAAGTAGTGTATTTTTCAATGTCAATTCTATATTGCAGGAGATTAGTGAGTTAGAGCAGGAAACATACTATTAAACTTTGAGTAATTGTAAAAAGGAAAAATTTTTTTCAAGATGTCTTTTTGTGTGTTTTCTTTAACAGAAAGTTTACACATAGATTACAATTGATAAGTGGAGTGTTTTTGTTTTGTAAAGTTAAGGTGAAAAATTTAAATGCAACTTGATTTAGTTTTAAGTGGGTTCACATTAAATTATCTTGATTTCACAGGCACTTTGAGGAAATAGAATTGAGGAAACTGAAACTGAGGTTAAAGTGCTTGCCCAAGGTTGCATAACCAAAAGTTGATAGAACCAAGAATTGAACCCTAATTTGATTCTGAGGTCTCTTTTTTTGTGTTTTGCAGTTCGGTGTATCCTTATTGATAGGAATCTTGATTCGTACCTTTTAAAAATCATAATGTGAAAACTGAAATTATTTTAAATGAATTATAAGAAAATAAAGGGGCTGGGCGAGGTGGCTCATGCCTGTAATCCTAGCACTCTGGGAGGCCGAGGCGGGCGGGTCACTCAAGGTCAGGAGTTTGAAAGCAGCCTGAGCAAGAGCAAGACCCCGTCTCTACTAAAAATAGAAAGAAATTAATTGGACAGCTAAAAATATATAGAAAAAAATATTAGCTGGGCATGGTGGCGCATGCCTGTAGTCCCAGCTACTTGAGAGGCTGAGGCAGAAGGATCACTAGAGTCCAGGAGCCCAGGATTTGAGGTTGCAGTGAGCTGTGATGACACCACTGCACTCTACCCAGGGGACAGAGTGAGACTCTGTCTTAAAAAACAAAAAAGAAAATAAAGGGATAGTATTAAATGTTTAAGAATTTGTTACCAGTCTTGGATGGAAAATAATCTTAAAAATTGTTATTAAATTTGAACTGAAGGGTAACTCCAGACCTTAAGATATTTGGAAGCATTTAAAAATTTATGTTTGGAATGTAGTCAAATGTTTAATTTTTCTTTCATTGCATCCTTTTCCTTAGTTCTCAGATTGTACAGTTTCTTCCTTAGTTTTGTAAATAAGGAAGGACACAAAGCTATTAATTAGTAAACAATGCAGTTGAAAGCAGATACCCCTAAGTTGTCAGTGGTAAATAGCCCATTGACAGCTCCTAAACCCTAAGAATGAGTTATTCAGAGCAGCAGATGCTTAAGAGATTGGTTTCCTCTTTGATAGTGGCTGAGATTACTGATGTGACCTTTATTTATTTATTTGTTTGTTTATTTATTTATTTATTTTTTAAGTTAGAGACAGAGTCTTGCTATGTTATCCAGGCTGGAGTATAGTTGTGTGATTATAGCTCACTGTATCCCCCAACTCCTGGGCTCAAGTGATCTTCCCCTCTCAGCCTCCCAAGTAGCTAGAACTACAGGTGTGGGCCACTGTGCCCCAGCTGTGTTGTGTGTGTGTGTATGTGTAGACAAAGTCTCACTATACCGTGTTTCCCCGAAAATAAGACCTACCCATAAAATAAGTCCTAGCAGGATTTCTAAGCATTTGCACAATATAAGCCCTACCCCCCGAAAATAAGACCTAGTGATGGGTATGGCTACACAGCGTATCTGCACAACCCATGCATTTTGTCGCGGAGCAGTAAAGATGATGAGCAGCCCTTCTCATCTGCCCCATGAGAGCTCTATGGCTCGACATGAGAGATTGGGGCCAATGGTTCTAAAGGAAATAGAGTTGCAAGAAATTCAGGATGCAATTTCGGGTTTGGAGAGTTATGATGATGTTCCAGAAGAAGATGACTTAACTATATTTGAATAAATGTCGATTGTTGTACCATACTTAAAAAAAATAACACATCCCCTGAAAATAAGCCCTAGGGTGTCTTCTTGAGAAAAAATAAATATAAGACCCTGTCTTATTTTCTGGGAAACACGGTATATTGTCCAGGCTGGTCTTGAACTCCTGGCCTCAAGTGATTCTCCCACCTTGGCCTCCTAAAGCACCAGGATACAGGCATCAGGATACAGCTACCAGACCAACTGTTGATCTCAGGTTTTGCATGATTTTCATTTTCTGTGAAACAAACTGGAATAAGATTCTTAGGTTTTCAGATTAATTTCTCATTTGATACTTAAAACTTTCAAAGGATTTGCTTTTGCTTTATGTGACAAAATTGTATATATTTATTGTGTACAACATGTTTTGAAATATGCATTGTGGTCTGGCTAAATTGAGCTAATTTACATATGCATTACTTCACATGCTTTTTTTTTTTGTAGTGCAAACACTTAAAAATCTAATATTGGCAATTTTGGAGAATACAGTATACTGTTAACTGTAGTCAACCATGTTGTACAATGTATTTTTACCTGTAAAGGATTCATTAATTCCATTATTCACCCATAAAGTGAACCTGTATGTGTTTGTGAAAAGTGCTGGTTTTGAGGATCACTGAACCATATAAACATGAATGGATCATAATCCAGAATTTTATTATTCCTTAAGGCAGAAGCATGTTATGGTAGCCATTTTGCTTTCTGAATAGGGTTTTTTGTAAGTCTATGTAGATTGACCTGATACCACATTGCTTTTGAAAACAAGACATTATTCATCAGTATTTTATTTTCATTTGTCCTATGTTTATACTTATGTTAACTATGAATGAGGATACTTATTTGTATGTAGTTGATGTAGAATACAATTATTTATAATACTATTCTTAAGACTCATTATGCTTTTTTCTTTTTTAGGAACCCCAATGATTCCTGTACCAATGAGTATTATGGCTCCTGCTCCAACTGTGAGTATAATTTAAAAGAGGAATTAGAAATTATAGTAGTGCTAGTGCTTTGAAAGCTAAACAACTTGATGCACTTAAATAAATTATTTACAAACATTTAAAAGAATAACAAGAGAGTGAGAGCACTCATGCATTTTATACCACTTATTTGAATAAGTATCATTTTCACTCAGCTGTGCATATATGCAATTGTCCCTAAAATATGCTCCCTAGATAATTTTATGATTTTTTTGTTCCTTATTCTCTTGATCCTTCATATACTTATTATTACAGATTTAGGACTTTGGCCTATTTATTTATTTTTACATACATACATAGTCACACTCTATTCCCCTGGCTGGAGTGCAGTGGCATCATCACAACTCACTGCAATCTCAAATTCCTGGTCTCAACCAATCTTCCTGCCTCAGCCTCCTAAGTAGCTGGAACTATAGGCTCAAGCCACAACACCTGGCTAATTTTTTATATTTTCAGTTGAAACAGGTGTCTCTCACTTCCTGAGGCTGGTCTCAAACTCCTGAGTTCAAAAGAGCCTACTGCCTTGCTTGGCCTCCCAGAGTGCTAGGATTATAGGCCTGAACCACTCTCCCAGCCAAGGTCTTTGGCTCTTTTATCATTTCCTTATCTTATCTCAGTCCTGGGAGATGGAAGAACGATCTGTCTAGTCTCTTGAAAGAATGTAAGAATGATCCTTGGAAAAATTTAAATTTTGAAATGAAATTTGTGTTGAGTACCTTTCTGCTCTTCCCTAGTTTTTAGCCCTCTCAAAGCTATTAATATTTTCATCTTAGTCTTCTCTGACCTTTAGTATGATGTTTTCAAGCTTTGTAAAGCTTTACTAAGCTTCTCCTGAAGTGTTCTATTATTCATTGTTAGGTCCTGAACCTTAATTGTCCACATTTCTCAGAGCTTCTGCAAGCATTTTTAAAGAATGCTGGTGCATGAATAATAATAACTCTTTTAACTTGTGTTTAGCCAGAATTTTTGTTTGAATTAATTGGTATAGTAGGCTTCATTTGGAATTCTTTGAGGGATGGTAGATCTCATTACTTTCTCAATTTTTAAAAAATACCTGTGGGTTTTTAAAAGGGAGGGGAATGTTACTCATAGTTAAAAGGAGAGGGGAACTACATGGGTAAATGGTTTGAGGCAGACTATTAAGATTTGGTTCTGCAGCCCAAGGAGAATCCAGTTTTTCTTGTATTGGACATCCATAGTTGGGCTATTTTGAAAAGCCTCCATGGAACAGGTACTCATGCCCCTTTTATATCTGGCTAGGAAAGGGTAGAATTTGGGGTTGGAGCAGCTCTCTTAGTTCACCACTGTTTATTCAGTGCCTAGCGAGGGTGTTTTGTTGAATTTGGTGTCAGGTACAACGATCTTCCTCTGGGAAGCTATAAAGGGAAAATAAAATAGAAATAGAAATAACTGATAAAAGGCAAAATGTAAGTGGGGAGAGTGCTAAGGGTGTTTGAATAGTCTGCCAGAGGATTAGCAGGGATAATTGAAATTTTTTATACTGGTGCTGAGAGTACAGTTGTGAAAAAACTTCCTGGATATAGTTAAATGGCTTATGATGTCTTAAAATTTAAAAATTAGGTCTTAAACATAGAATTGTCTTAGTTATTTTTATTTGCTTTTTCAAGTTTTTTTTTTAGAAGAAAGGTAATCTGTTAATAGTATTGCAAGTTTACTTGTCATGAATAAGTTTAGATTAACAAAATGTGCTATGTGTTTTAGGAGCTTAGATTAAGCATGCAAGAATGCAGAAGCTTAAATAATATGCTATATATTTACTTTAAAATTGATATTTTAACCTAATGTTACATTACACAATAGGAAATTTAATTGCTTGATCAAATTTTATTGCTTTTTATCACCTTAGGTCTTAGTTCCTACTGTGTCCATGGTTGGAAAGCATTTGGGAGCAAGAAAGGATCATCCAGGCTTAAAGGCTAAAGAAAATGATGAAAATTGTGGTCCCACTACTACGGTTTTTGTTGGCAATATTTCTGAGAAAGCCTCAGACATGCTTATAAGACAGCTCCTAGCGGTAAGTTAAACTGTTCTCATTAAAAACTTTTTTACTAAAAAAAAAAATTTTTTTTACTGTAAATTTCAAACTTAAGGAAAAGCAGAAAGAGGACTCTGAATGATGATTGTCTCCCAACTTTTTATTTGAAAAATTTCAATTCTGTAAAAAAGGTAAAAGAGTGAGTAGTACAGTGAGCACACTTGTATTTACCTAGACTCATCAATGAACATATTTTAGTACATTTACCATCTCTATCTACGCATACATTCCATACACACTTTTATTTTTGCTGAATAATTTGAGAGTAAGTTGCAACATGACATTTCACCTCTGAATCTTTTGTGTTTTTCTTAAGGTTAAGGACATTCTCCTGCATAGTCAAAATGCCATTATCACACTTAAGAAATTTAAGGCTGATACAGTATTGTTAATTAATATATATGTACTTAATAATGGCTATAATAGGTATTTTTTGTTTTTTATTTATGATCCAGTGAAGGATTTTGTGTTGCATTTCGTCATGTTGCCTCTTTAGACAGCTGCTTTTTAAGGGGTGGAGGGAGTCTCATTCTGTTCCCTGGCTAGAGTGCAGTGGCGTGATCATAGCTCACTGCAGCCTCAAACTCTTGGGCTCAAACAATCCTCCTGCCTCAGTCTCCTGAGTAGCTGGGGCTACAGGCCATCCACCACACCCAACTAATTTTTTTATTTTTAGTAGAGATGGGGTTTCGCTCTTGGCTCAGGCTGGTCTAAAACTCCTGGGCTCAAGCAGTCCTCCCACCTCCGGCCTTTGGAGTGCTACTAGGATTACAGGCGTGAGCCACCACACCCGGCCAGCTTCTTTAGTATAGAACATTTCCCTGCCTTTTTCGTTTATTTGCTTGTTTTGTGTTTGTCTTCTACTATTACATTGGCATTTTTTTTTTTTTTTTTTTTT
>VBSM01001979.1:24753349-24799411 GCA_008086735.1 Cheirogaleus medius | reverse complement strand
TCTTGCTCAGGCTGGTCTTGAACTCCTGAGCTCAAATGATCCTCCCGCCTCAGCGCTCCTAGAGTGCTAGGATTACAGGCATGAGCCACCACTCCCGGCCTCAAATGTCAATTTTTAAAAATAGTTTATTTGATTCAGGATCTGTATTAGGTCCACATATTGCAATTAGTTTTAAGTCTCTTTCAATATTTTAAATTATTCTGTCTCTCTCATTTCCCTTGCAATTTATTTGTTGAAGAAAGTGGATCATTTGCTTAGCATTTCTTTAGTCTGGTTTTGCTGGTTGCAGCTCCAGTAGTATACTTTGCCATGAATCTATCCTCTATTATCATCTGTCAACTGGTCAGTGGTTGTATCTTGATGTGTGCTACTTTTTTGATGTTTTTCTTTGTAAGGATACTATAAGGATAGTGTTCTTTTCATTGGGACTTATGTCAGATTGTCTTTTTTTTTTTTTTTTAAGTGATAGCACTGTTTGTCAGTGCCTAGGTTCATTTATTTATTATGGGGTTACAAAATGTAATAGTCTCTGGAAGAATTCTATCCTTGCTTCATTGAAGAGCAAGTCTTCTTCATTTATTAGTAGAATACTTCTGTAAGGTGAAACTTATTCCATCTACTATTTGGTTATTCAGAGGTGTAATTTACATACGAAAGACATGGTAAATGCTTTGACTCTTCTTTTTATTTTTCAAAAGAATGAGCTGGTGTCCTAGAATTCTCTAGAAGCCTGTACCTTTTTTTTTCTTTTTCCTGAGACAGAAGAGTCTTGCTCTGTCACCCAGGCTAAAGTGCAGTGGTGTCATCATAGCTCGCTGCAACCTCCCTGGGCTCAAGTGATCCAGCCTCCCTAGTAACTGGGACTACAGGCGTATGCCACCGTGCCTGGCTAATTTTTTCTATTTTTTGTAGAGACGGGGTGGTGTTCTTGCTCAGGCTGGTCTCCTGAGCTCCAATGATCCTTCCACCTTGGCCGCCTGGAGTGCTGGGATTATAGATGTGAGCTTACCTTGCCCAGCCTTTTTATTTTCCTTTTAAAGCATTTGGAATTTGTGAATTGAAACATATTTAATGTTATTGTATTTAATATGGATTTTTTACTTCTGTTAAAGCTTTTAAATTATCTGCCTTTGCAAGTAATTTTGACATGACCCTAATTGCCTTTGATAGTTTCCTTGTTACCTGATATAACAAGATGTTCCAAGCTCATCTAGTAGTTTTTCAGCTCCAGACTTGGAATCAGCCAGTTCTCCAAGGAGCTTTGGTTCCTTTTAGTGGGAAATTATTTTGAAAATTATAATTTCGGCATTAGGTGCACTCATTGTGCAACAGTGGTTTGGTGTTTGTTTTTAGGTTTCCCCATTGCACACTAAATCAGAATCAGGACCAAAAGGTTTTAATTTAACCTCTTCTGTCATATATCTCCCACACTGTGAATCCTAAGTTTCAAGGACACTGGGGATGGATAGAGTATTAAGTAATTACTGACTTGCCTTATCTCACACATAGGACAGTTTCAGACTAGTATCACCAATAATGTCATTAACAATATGATTATTGAAAGTTACTTTTTTAGAGGGCAGGTCTTTTTGTCACTAATATCACTCACAATAGTTCTCTCTCTGTGGTTGTGTGATTAACTGTATGCATATTTAGATTCATTTGTTTAATTAAAAATTTTTTTGATTGCTTTTTAATTTTTTTTTAGAGAGACAATGTCTCACTGTGTTTCTCAGGCTGACCTCAAACTCCTGGGCACAAGCCATTCTTCTGCTTCATCCTCTCCAGTAGCTGGGACTATAGGCACTAGCTGCCACACCCGTCTTAATTTTGTTTTAATAACCCTTTTTGGTCTAAGATTATGTTAATAGTGAGATTGACTAGTTATAAAATGAAATATAGAAAAAAATAGATAGGTAACTAGAATAAAAGATCACTAATTTTGTAATTTAACATCTCAGAATTAAAAAGTGCTTTATTTAGGTTCAAGCAATCTGTTCTTATTTGCGACTGTTAGGAAGTCTGGATGGAATCAATTCATGAAGTAATTAAGAATCATTTTTGGTGGGGTGTAGTGGCTCATGCCTGTAATTCTAGCACTGTGAGAAGTGGGAGGATTGATTGCTTCAGCTTAGGAGTTGGAGACCAGCCTGAGCAAGAGCAAAAGGCCCTGTCTCTACAAAAAATAGAAAAATTAGCCAGTTGTTGTCATGTCCGCTGGTAGTTCCAGCTACTCGGGAAGCTGAGGCAGGAGGATTGCTTGAACCCAGGAGGTGGAGACTGCAGTGAGCTGTGATGATGGCACTGCACTTTAGTTGGGCCTATAGAGGGAGACTCTGTTTCAAAAAAAAAAAAAGAATCATTTTAATCATGAAATTCTAATAAGTAGCAATTTGCCTAATTTGAATTTTTCTTCTTTTTCCTTGTTACTGTTTCTCTATCTTTTTTCTTTTCATTTTGGTTGTTTGAAGGTGCTAAAAGTGAAATGGTTATCAAAGGGAATTGAAGGACAAGGGTGGAGTGACAACTTGAGTAATTCTTACATGTGGTTTCTGGTGATTTTACTTTTCCATAGTTTTTAATGTTTCCTAATTGCATTGATATCTCACTAATTCTTTACATCCATTGCTAGCCTTCGGATTCTGTGAGTATAAGGAGCCTGAATCTACCCTCCGTGCACTCAGATTGTTGCATGATCTGCAGATTGGAGAGAAAAAGCTACTTGTTAAAGTTGATGCAAAGACAAAGGCACAGCTGGATGAATGGAAAGCAAAGAAGAAAGCTTCTAATGGGGTATGTTTTCTATAGTGTTAATTTTTAGGCCAGCTGTGCTATTTCAATGTAAATACTTTTCATAAATGAATCTAATATGGGGCTTCACAAGATCATCATCATAATATGTGTTTGTGGCTTAAATGCAAGAGGGTATTTTATAGTTTGTAGTTATTTTAAGTCTTTTGTCTACCCACAGTGGGTGGATGACTGTTGGTTTGCTTGTTCCAGGTTGGGATGAAGGTAGTAAGGGAGGCTGGACAAGGTTAACTTGCCAGAGAAAACACTGGTACAGACTATTCCAAACAGAGCTTATTCATTAAGGCAGCTTTGTAAGTAAGTACAAAATATTTCAACCTACACAATTTTTATTAGTTGCCCTCTCTTTTAGAAGTACCCAGATTCTGAGATGAATGAAAATAAGTTTTATTTCCTTTCCTCAGCTAGATGGCTTTATTCGGGATATATTAAGTAAAGCTAAAGCAAAGGAAATTTTTGACTGTTGTGTTGTAATGTGTGCATTATCATCCCCTCTCAACAAAGCAAAACATAGTTAAAACTTGAGTATTTATTTCCTCATTTCCTCTTCCTAGTTCCTTTTTGGAACCTTAAACTGAACAACTCCAAGATAGATTTATTATCATCTTCCACTCCCAAAAGAAAAAAATCCAAAGCCTTTTGCTCTCATCAAACTTTCATTATCTTTCAAAATAGAAATAGCTTTCTTGTCTCCCTTCCCTTTTATAAACACATTATATGGTCTTTGTAAAGCAAACAAAAAACCCTCAAAAATTAAGCCAAGTATAAACAAGAAATTAAATGCCACCCGTAATCCCATCATTATAAGTAACCACTGTAGACATTTTGATTGTTATGTTCTTCCAGAAGTTTTCTCTGTGTGAATGAATATAGTTTTAATTGGAATATATGAATTTGTTTTTCTTTCATAAAAACAGGATTGAATTTTAAATATTGTTTTATAAATAGCTTTTTTCCCTACTTAATTCTGTCTTTCCTTGGACTTTTACTATTTCTTTATCTGATTTCCCTGTGTTTAGTTTAATCTGACAGTTATAGTACTGCCTATGTTTCTAAAACATAAGTAAAATTTTGTCAGACTCTTGCTAATTACGTCAAGTCCATCCTTAATGGTTTTGGATTTCTTAAAGAATAAAGCCCATATTTTTAGCATGGCACTCAAGGCTTGCTCCAATCCACCTTTTTAGCTTCCTCTTTTCCTCCCTCTCCATGTTCCAGTCCATGTAACCCTGCAAACTCCCTTTTTGCTTTGCTGGCATCTTCATGTCTTTGTTGCCCATCCAAGCTTCCTGTTAGAAATCTATCCACAGTTAAAATTAATACGTCTCTTGATTCATACAGCCTTCATTAACCCTACCCTCAGTTCCTCTCTTCCCATATAAATTTGCAGGTGTATGTTAGTCTTTTTTGTAGCATATATTGTTTATCTTTCTTTCTCTCACAGCCTTTTGTAAACTTTCTCATTCCCATATCCTCCTTCACTCCCAATCTCTGATTACAAGTAGAAAGGGCAATAGGTTCATGGACTCTATTTGTTCTTGTACCTCTACAGCAAGCACCCAGGACAGTGTCTTAATAAAATATAATTTCTGTGGAATATAAATTGTATCTCAAATGAGTAGTGTTGCCTGTCACATCACTAAAACCTTAAGAAAAGAGAAATGTTTGCAACAAGTATTTTCAGATTTTCCTTGCTATGATTACTGAGCACTTATTGAAAGAAAGTGTCTTCAATGGCCAGGCGCGGTGGCTCACGCCTGTAATCCTAGCACTCTGGGAGGCCAAGGCGGGTGGATCGCTCGAGGTCAGTAGTTCAAAACCAGCCTGAGCAAGAGTGAGACCCCGTCTCTACTAAAAATAGAAAGAAATTTATTGACCAACTAAAAATATATATGTACAAAAAATTAGCCAGGCATGGTGGTGCGTGCCTGTAGTCCCAGCTACTCGGGAGGCTGAGGCAGTAGGATCGCTTGAGCCCAGGAGATTGAGGTTGCTGTGAGCTAGGCTGACGCCACGGCACTCACTCTAACCTGGACAACAAAGTGAGACTCTGTCTCAAAAAAAAAAAAGTGTCTTCACAATTAGCTAAGTCTTCTAGGACTCACTGTTTTATTGGATTTAATGATTGGTTTGTGAGATGGTTTATTTAATTTGTAGCATCTGCAAATGGTATACTAAAAACTCTGAAAATGAAGTAAATCACTCTGTATTTATATAAATAAGGAAGTACACAGTTGTATGTCTTTGAATTTTATTTGTAATAATCAGCCATAGTAAACACACTTTAAATCTATTTCTAGCTTTCTTCAAGAAAAACCACTTTCAATGAAAACATACAGAACAATTACTTCAGATAAAATGAAATTAAAACAATTAACAGACATCACTTATATGTTTTATTGTTCCAAATGTTATATGTATATTTTCTAGGTGTACTTTACATTGTGCCCAAAGGTACTTGAAGTCACAGGATAAATATGACATATTTTCCTGCAATGTCAATTTTACTCAATATACATTTTAAAAATTGGACAATTTTATCTGATATAAATTTTTTTCAATTAACTTCAGCAAATATAACTATATAGTAGGGTAGATTGCAGATTTGCTATGAAATTCAAGATAAAATATGAGAGAGTACTTGTTCATTCTCCTTTACTGTCAGTTTGTTGGGGAAATTTAGAATGCTGTAATTTACTTAGGTAGATGATAGGAGAAAGAAACATTTTGAACCTTATGTGTTACTTTATCCAGACATTTTCCTGACTTCCAGGCAGAAGAGAGAACACAATTAGTTGTATAGTTTTCACTGACTGAGAGAAATGTGAGTTTGTCTAGAAGGAGAGTAGTAGATAGTTTTTATGATACAGAATTTTAAGCAGACTTATGTGCCTTGTCATATGACTTGATGAAAAATTTTATTTAAATTTTGCAGAATTTGTAGAAGCAACTACAAATTGCTTTTCTTTCCATTTCTTATTGACCTTTCCTAAAAGCATTTCATTTGAGGTAGCCATGCTATATAGTCTAGTCCATGTCCTATTGCTTTATGGCTGTCTAGCAATAATAGCATAGGAGAAGATATATCTGCTTGATTGTCACAAGTTGTAGTTTTTAACCATACATTCAAGAATGAACTCTGATGCATGTTGGAAATACAGATATTTTCATAACGAGCATTACATTCTAATAGAAGACAGATGCTCCAGGTGAACATCTTTGCCTGGAAATAAGTCTTGTTGAGTCTACATTTTCTCAGAAGAAAGAACTACATTTGCTTAAGTTCTCAAAGAGGTTCTTGTTTTGGACTCTAGAAATCAGTGCGCCAAAGAATGAGCCCAGGAGAGCTGTTTAACTTCACAACTATTAGCTTTACTATTGAACTTTTAATTCTTCTGAAAAGAGCCAAATAGGCAGGCTACATAGACATCTCAGATAATCAGTTGATTTCTGTCAGCCACTTGTACAGCTAAACCATTCACCCTTTGCTCTCCAGTATTACTAAATATGCTTTCTGGTTTCTGAAGTATAAGAAGAAATCAAGAAGTCATTTATGGTTGAGGAACCAGAGATAGAGCTTTAGATGAAACTTGGAAAGCCTTTGGAATGGTCTCTTTAACCAAAAATAGCCTTTCCTTCAGTGACTTATCAGGTTATTTTTGTTTTTCTTACATTATCAATCATTTAAGAGATTTGGGCTAATAAGCTTTCCTTCTGAAAATGTAGATTATGGGGCAGTTATTCATTTGAAAGGTAATGTGAATTAATTCATTCCAAATGCTTTTCTGATTCAGGTAGAATAGCCATATTGATATTTAAATTGTGGTTTACATTGGAGGCTAATAAACTTAGGGGCGCTATGGTTATTTTTTATGAGAAGGCCTTTGGAATTATAAGCCCACTTCTATCCCTATGCTTAGAAAAGTATGGAGGTAAGAGTGGCTCAGGGAAAAGAATTCAGAATGCAGGGGATATGCCAAAGAGACACTGAGTGCTTTCTTTCTAATAAAGTATATTTTTATAATTTAGAATTAAGGTCTCAACAGCTGAGAGTTTGGGTTGAAATAGCCATTTGTGTGTCAAGATGTAAGGTTTCCATGCCAAGTTATTATCGGAGGGTTAACTCTTTTTTATTTTAAACCTTGGGGGAAGCAGGGTATCACTGAAGGAATTTTAGAGAGAGATGTATAAATTAAAGACCTTATTGTGATATATTGTTGATTTAACATAAGAAAGGACTATATCAGTGTAATTATACTTTACTATATTGTTGGTAAATAATTACAGTAGTTCAGTTACATCTTGGGTAAAGCATCTTGTTTTTATCCAAGATGCCAAGTAGAAAGTTGGTTACAAGAAGATTGGATGAAGAAGCAGGTTTGAGAAAGTAAGAAACCAAGTTAAAGTGGTTATAATACCACATAATGCCTTATATTGAAGTTATCTGTGTCATAACCCATCTCTTACCCTGTAGTGGAATTGCTTGAGGGCAGGGTTGTCTCTTTTTTTTCAATTTTTAATTTTATCTCCTCCAGGGCAGTGTCTTTCACACATTATATTCTTAATAAGAATTTTTTAGCACATCATCTTAAGAAAGACTTGTTGAATATGCATCCATTGGAGACAGCTTTCAGAATACTGATTGTTGAGTTATGAAATCACTGCTAGGTTATATTGTTAAGTAGCCATAAGGCATGAAACTCACCTTGAATAGAGTTGCATGCATTATGACCTTTAGAGCCTGGCATTTATTTACAAGAGCATGGTTTTTGTATATGTTTTTAAAAATGTGCACAGTATATGTTTACCAAGTAAATTGATAAGTATTTTGGGATATGCACAAGAGGGCACAAGAATAGCATTACATTAGAAGCCAGTAATTTTTTTTCTCCACAGAGACAGAGTTAACAGTCTAGACTTCTTCTCGTAAAGGACTATTATTCTCAGCTACTTGGGAGGCAGAGGTAGGAGGATCTTGCTTGAACCCAGGAGTTTGAATCCAGCCTGGGCAGCATAGCAAGACCTCGGTCTCTTAAAAAAAAAAAAAAGGATCAATAAAAAAGTTCCACAAATAATCAGTTACTTACTTGTGAGAAGCGTTACATGAATTTACATGTTTACATATGTTTTTATTTTTTTATGTTAGATGTGTAATTCATCGAGTGGGAGACCTATACAGTATTAGAGTTGATCCCTTAGTGTATTAAGTGTATGGTTTTGAAAGTGGTATTCCTGCATTACAAGAGCTCGTAGAAACCAGTGGGGCAAAAAATAAGCCGTCATTTCGGCTCCTAACCTCTCTGCTTCTTGCATTTTTGGTATATATATCTATTTAGTGTTTTTCTTATTTTGTTTGTTTAACCTACACTTATACTTTTGCTTATTCTATATGGTGGCTATCATAGCATACTTAAAATTGTATTTTCATTTATTATATGACTAAATTTTCAACTGTTTAATATCTTTGCAAGAATGAATTATTTAGTAAATATAGTTAGTAATTATCATTAGTTTGCTACTATTGAGCAAGACAATCTGAAAAATTGTGAAAGCTTTGCAGATACATTGTTTAGTATGCTAGTTGTGTGATTTAATGTTTTTATATCTGGTTAGGGGGACCAGGATTTTAGTTTTTAAGGGAAGGCAGAAAGAAAGAAAAATGAAAAAAATGCTAGTACCTGAGGAAAAAACAAAGTAAAACAAATGAAGCTTAGTTTTGTGAAGTTAAGAACAAAGCCAGCTCTGCATTTAATAGGACTATGGAGATGTTTTGGAGAAAACATGTTTGTTTGCTTTGTTTATTAACTTATTTTAGAATGATTTTCATTTTCTTGTTTGATTTTTCTTCTCCCTGAATTTGCTGTGTTTTTTAAGAATGCCAGGCCAGAAACTGTTACTAACGATGATGAAGAAGCCTTAGATGAAGAAACAAAGAGAAGAGATCAGATGATTAAAGGGGCCATTGAAGTTTTAATACGTGAATACTCCAGCGAGCTAAATGCCCCTTCACAGGAATCTGACTCTCATCCCAGAAAGAAGAAGAAGGAAAAGAAGGAGGACGTATGTGTTCTGGCAACATAGTCATTTCTACAATTTATTTTTTATGATGTCACTCTTTTGCCTTGGTTATAGTTTAAATTTTGAAGTGAAAATAGACTAACTAGGGTTTATAACAATATACAGGTTGAAAGAAAATGTTTGGTTCTCTTATACTCATTTCTTTTGGATACACTTAGAGAAATTATAAGGACTATAATTTAAAAAACGTTGGAAGTATTTTATATACCATGAAAAAGTACTGTGAAATATATATTTATAGAAAAATATGTATAAACAATCAGCCCTCCTCGTGTGGCTTCCACATCTGTAGAGTCAGCCAACTTGGACTTGAAAATATTTAGGGGGAAAAAATAACAGTACAACAATAGAAAATAATACAAATAAAAATTGACATATAGCAGCTATTTATATTACATTTGGTTTTATCAGGTATTATTAAGTAATCTAGAGATGATTTAAAATATATGGAATGATGTGCATAGGTTATATGCTATTTTATTAATATATAAAGGACTGGACATGCATAGATTTTGATATCTTTGGCGAAGGGTCCTGGAACTAATCCCCCATGGATACCAAGGGATGACTCTGTGTGTATACACGTATATATACACACACACACGCATATAGGGTGTATAGAATCCTAGTTTTGACTGTGTTTTACCAACAAACTTCCTAATTTTAGCCCAAAATGTTCCTGTTTTATATTTTGGGATGCTCTGGCATGGAGGTTTACACTTATTCATGGACTAAATTAAGTTTAAAAAACAAAACAAAAACAAAAAAACCCCCCAAAAACCTTAAATAGTGATGAAATAGGAACTGATATTAAGGAGTAAAGTGTTGTTTTTTGTTTTTGTTTTTAACATGACATATTTGGCCTTATTTTACTTTACTCCCTAATTATGGTGGTTCTGTCTCTAAGCTAGAAACCAGGTCTCATTCACTGAAGATTTCTACCATTCTTTTATATTTAGCTGCCTTTCCTTTTGAAACCATGTCTTAATTCCTCCGTGGACAGTAATGGTATCAAACAGTAAACTGGAGGACTCTGAAAGAGGAGCACAAGATGAAACAATCCTCCTCAGTAAACTGAATGCCACCTCTTCTTCAGACTAAGCTAATTGATAGTAGGGAGTCCAGGTTGACAGAAAATATTTGATTTTCTTACACCCATTGCCTTTGGATAATCTTAGAGAAATTATGGGGAGTGCTCTTTAAAAATATTGGATGTATTGAACGGATTGTGTAGGTCATGCAAAAGTGCTATAAAGAATATATATTATGATTAGTTATCAAGGGGTAGTGACGGTTCATATTTTTTTAATTTCAGGAATTTTTTAGGCTATCTTTGTGGCTAAATACATTTTTATAACTTGGCTTATTCTTCCTCATTTGGTAATAAAAATCTTTTTAGTGAGGTGCAGTCTCTTAGAATTGGTAATTAGTAGGGTCAGTAAGGTGTAATGGAGGCTTGTAGAGTTAGTTTTTTCTTCTTCTTCCATTAAGGGAAAGGAGAAGAATAACTAGACATTTATTTGATTTGGGTTGGGAGTAGAGGATGAAAAATCTTGCCCTGTGGCAGGAATTATAGGTAAATTTTGTTGGTATGATTGTCTTCTGTATCTTAGAGGAGAAGAGGGAGAAATTCCTTCTGTTGCAATGCCTTCCTTATTCCATTGTTTGTGGGGGTGTTGGAGATGAGGTGGTGGGTATTCAGAGGAATTGTAAAGAGTGAAATCACATTTACTATCAAATAATTTGAAATCAAGAAAATATAACAGAAGTACTATATTGTTCACAGTATAAATGTATAGGGCATTGCTTTGCAGAGTAGCGTGAGTTCTTTTTTTTTTAATCTTTGTGGGTTTTTCCGCAGATTTTCCGCAGATTTCCAGTGGCCCCACTGATCCCTTATCCACTCATCACTAAGGTTCGTTTAAATTGTAGGCTTTGACAATACCTGTGTTTTACTGCTAATTGCCAGATTTGTGTTTCTTGTCTATCTGATTTTTCACTATTTAACTTCAGGTTGTTAGATTTGTTACTGTAGATGTGTTCTGTTTATTTATTTATATATTTTGTAAGACCTATGCAAAATATCTAACATTTAACTTTTTATGTTGATGTAGATTGATCTTTATTCATTCCCTCCTGTCCCCTCTTGTTTTTTAGGAAGATATAAATGCTATAGAAATGGAAGAAGACAAAAGAGACCTGATATCCCGAGAGATCAGCAAATTCAGAGACACACACAAGGTAGTATTCTTGTTTTTTCACTTGATACCAATCTAGACTTTTTACAGAATCCAAAGCAAACAGACAAAAAATTCAACCTTTCATTAGAATATAATTTTAAATGCATTTTATAGGTTTAATTGATATTTAGATAGAAACAAAGAAACAGAAGACCAATACCGTATTAAAGTGGTCCGTGACATATTGTGCTTAGTTTTTTCAATTACTGACTTACTCTGCAGTCATCTCACTTTAATAAGAATAAAAGCTAACTTTATCTTTAGATTTCAACATAAACATCAAGTTCAGAGTTAAACTAGATTCAAGGGGGCAGCAGGATAACATACACTGTAGTGTATTTCTGGGGGCAGTTATTTAACTTAATCTTAGGAAAACCTTTTCTTTAGAGCTGAGATTAAAATTTAAGATTTATACTTGTATAGATTTAAGTTGAGTGGGGGAGATTTTTAAAAGTAGGTCAGTGGTTACCAGACTTACCAAATTTTAGATGCATGGAAGAACTGTAAATTCCCATAAAGCTAATCTATTCATTGACCCCCACCATTATGATAGAGATCATATGGTGACTAATGCAAGATGAAACTCTCAGCTTGGAAAGTAACAAGGAATAGGATGTAAGTATGAGCTTCTGTTTTTTATTATATTTATGGATGCCCCCTCAGAAAAATATGCAAAGGGGTAACTGGCTTGGAAATGGGTATTTGTGCATAGTAAATCCCACTCACGAGTTTTGCCTATTTAAAGCTTCTCTCAATGACAGTGCGTCTGTGAATGTTTGCTGGTGTTGAAGGTGATGCTTACAGATGGTGATATGCAAACATTGCATGAAATGTATTTTGATGTTAGAGGCAATAAAATGTTGCTGGTTCTTACTCATAGACTGAGAGATCTTAAATTCACTGAAATGTTAAGTGTTCCTTTTTTATTTAGTCTTATTTTTTCTTATTGCTTTCAAAATCCCAAGATGACAATTATTGCCAATGAATCAATGCTGCTGAACACTTATTATCCACATGCCCAGCCCTCACTCATGTACACAGTGCTTTTTCAGAAATTAAATGTGTCTGAATGCACAAATGTGTAATTCTCTTAAAAGTAATTTTGAGAGTTGAAAAGATAGTCTTTGGGAAGTAGTTTTAGAGGAATACTTTTGATTAGGTACAATATTCAAATTCAGGGCTGAGTAAGCTTAAAAATGGTATA
The DNA here is from genome assembly GCA_008086735.1 of Cheirogaleus medius. Classification (NCBI taxonomy): domain Eukaryota; kingdom Metazoa; phylum Chordata; class Mammalia; order Primates; family Cheirogaleidae; genus Cheirogaleus; species Cheirogaleus medius. The sequence continues at coordinate 24,787,078 of VBSM01001979.1, read as the reverse complement.
TAGTTGTGTGTGTGGTTTACCCCCTTTTAATTTTTATTTATTTGTTAAACCCTGTCATGTTATTGTTAAATTGTGAGGAAATCATGCTTTTAAAAACTAATTTAAAATGTGTTTGTTTCAAAGTTTGAGAATCTGTCAGGCATTTCACTGCCTTAGTATTATTTCACTGGGGGGAATGCTTTGAATTTCCAAAATGTATTTTAAAAATAAACAGTCAAAATGGAAATCAAAACCAGTTCTTTTTATTGGATGGTCTGATTAAAGGGGATGTTGGAAACTCTAGTAACCAAAGATGAGCTCAGTGAACCTTTGCATGTTTTGGTATGAGTTTATTAAATAACCACGGACTGTCAGGGTATCAGCGTGGCAGGGGGCGTCCATTTACAGCACGGATGAGTCTGAAGAGAGAATAAGGTAAGATTTATGATTTTTTAATCTGTCCTTTCTTCTTCATTACTTTCTTACATCTTTTTAGGCTCACTTTATTTTCTTTCTCCAGTCTTTCCTAAAAAATATACATACATATGCTATATATATATATATATTTTCACGTACACATATATATATATATCATATATAACCTTTTAGAAAAACATTTAGTATGGACTAGATTCACTCACTTTTTAATTTTTTAGAACCAAACTTTTGAAATGAGGTCTGAAACAAATTGTTATTTACATAGTGAATATAAGTAGTAAAGTGAATAAGCAAGAGTAAAAAATTGAGGAATTCTACAAATGAAATTAATATTGGAAGAGCTAAAATAATCTGTAAGTATGTATTATCTCAGAAATAAACAAATTTCTTTATAAGTGTTTGACACTGAGGTAAGTTTTATGTAGTCTAGCCTCACATTACAATATAAATTTTTATGTTTCATTAGAACTGTTTCAGAAATGAGATTTTTGCCCCTTTTTAATAGCTTTAAGTTTCTGTCCTCTTTCAACCATTTCTTTTTTCTTCCTTTCATAGTTTCAATGTATTCAGTATTGGCTTTGCCTGCATTCTACTCTGATACATACTGGCACAGCAGCTGAATATATTGACCTCTCTCATACATTAGCTTTTCTTTCATAATCCTCTATCAGTTCTCTGATCCATGAGCAAGAGAAAAAGAGTATCTAACAGGTAAGATTGTTTTTTAAAGTTGTTTTAAATGCTTTACATGACTGAGAAAAGAAAAATGCACATTTTATTGTTGCAGTTTAAATTTCATTTCGGTGGATCTAAACATGGAACCAAAGAGATAAATGTGTTTTGTTTTTGTTTGTTTTACCTGTTTGGGATATTTTTTTTTTCTTAGTTTGTGTAGAAACCGTGTGGTACACTGGTAATCTTGTCAGGGTACAAACTTGGTCTGACGTTGTTATTTGGTTTATTTGTGAACCATGTACTTGCTCTTCCTCCCAGAAACATAGCTTGTAGGCAAGGTTAATCCAGTGTTGGCGATCCATGTCCTAGCACAGCATCTGTAAGTTAATACACAATCGTTCCTTCCAAGGATGGATTTATCATTGTAAATATATTTTTATTGTCTTGCAGGCATAATGGGCATAAATATATTGCTTTTAAATATTTTTAATGAAAATGTTACAATTATTTACATTTTGCTTGAAGTGAGTGATTTTCGAACTTTTTGTATTTGGTGGGCTGTCCATCTTGTCATGGTGGGAGTAAATGTTTCCATACATCAGAAGGCAGATCTTGGCTGAATTCAGCTTGTGTTTATTTTGGAGGGTGGGCAAAACAGAGGGCAGAGATTATGTAGTTGCATTGCAGTGACCTGACTGTCCTCCCTCACCTGCCCTTTAAAATCCTTAACTAGTAACCCTTAGGTAATGGGAAATCTAAGGTTATAATTAGCATCAGTAGTATCCCTGATTTACAGAAATTCATAATGGACAGTATTAAATTTTAGCCATGTGATTGTACTTATAGAAAGTATTATGAACCACTACATTCCTCATGGTCATTTTAGTTATTACATAGTCATTGAGTGGTCAGCCACACTTGACACAATCTCCCAGCATCCAAGATTGGAGATTCCTGGTCTGTGTAGAATATATGGTTTTGCACGAAATCTATCTAGTCTTGTGATTGATTCAGTTTAATTTGTCAAGTAAAACCACAAGTATTTAATATTAAAGTACCAGTGGTTTGGTGTTTTTGTTCTCAGTATTGGGCATTGCGCCGGGAAAAATCTCAATACTGGAGCTACAGAGTTAACTCTAAAAGTACTTTTATTGGTTTCTAGAAACTGGAAGAAGAGAAAGGCAAAAAGGAAAAAGAAAGACAGGAAATTGAGAAAGAACGGAGAGAAAGAGAGAGGGAGCGTGAAAGGGAACGAGAAAGGCGAGAACGGGAACGAGAAAGGGAAAGAGAACGTGAACGAGAAAAGGAGAAGGAACGGGAGCGGGAACGAGAACGGGATAGGGACCGTGACCGGACAAAAGAGAGAGATCGAGATCGGGATCGAGAGAGAGATCGTGACCGAGATAGAGAAAGGAGCTCGGACCGTAATAAGGATCGGAGTCGATCAAGGTAAGGCTTTATAGAAGTTACCATTTCCTTATAGCTTTAATAGAACTACAGGGTAGCCCTCCGTAGGGCCATTTATTTACATTTATGTGATGAGAGAATTTCCTTAGAGATAATAATGTCACACGTGGATAACATTGGTGAAAGTAAAATTTTCGACTCTGTGATTAGCTTCTGTCTGAGGCCAGTTTTTGCAGAAACCCAGGACACACTAGCTAACTATCCACTCTGTTTTGGGCAGATACAATTCCATGCTGTCTCTCTGGGTTTGTCGATATTTTTTCTAGTTGCTCTTTCATTGAGGTCCTGTATACTGAGAAATCAGCTCCATCACCACTCCTTTTAGCTTCTGGTATATTTATTTGGTCCTGTAGCCTACTGGACTGCCATAACTTACCTTCCTGACTTTAAACTTATTATCTATTTCTAGCTTCTGGTAATTTCACTTTTCATTTTTTAATTTTTATTTAAAAATTTTTGTTAATTATATTGAATTCTTTTCTTTTTTGAGACAGAATCTCACTCTGTTGTCTGGGATAGAGTGCTGTGGCGTCAGCCTACCTCACAGCAACCTCAACTCCTGGGCTCAAGCGATCCTTCTGCCTCAGCCTCTCGAGTAGCTGGGACTACAGGCATGAGCCACCATGCCTGGCTAATCTTTTTATATATATATTTTAGTTGGCCAATTAATTTCTTTCTGTTTTTAGTAGAGACGAGGTCTCGCTCTTGCTCAGGCTGGTTTCGAACTCCTGACCTTGAGTGATCCACCTGCCTTGGCCTCCCAGAGTGCTGGGATTACAGGCGTGAGCCACTGTGCCCGGCCTATATTGAATTCTATTGATGAGTCATATCATTCTTGAGGAATAGAGCAAAAATGAATAAGGGAGTAGAGAAAAAAGAAGGAGGGAAGAGAGAAAAGCTCACTTGTTTTAAAGCTGGTTTTAAAATACATATTACTGTGTTCCATTTTTCCACTTTAATTTACCATGTTGCCGAAACTGGAAGTTCAATCTTTAGTGGGCATTTAAAATCCTTACCTTCCATCCTTCCCTGATATAGCCATTATTAAGAGTTTAGTGTGGCCGGGCATGGTTGATCACGCCTGTAATCCTAGCACTCTGGGAGGCTTAGGCAGGAAGATTGCTTGAGACCAGGAGTTTGAGAACAGCTTGGGCAACATGGTGAGACCCTATCTATACAAAAACATCAATCTTTTAAAAGGTTCATGACATATGTATTCATAAAAAGTATATTGTATGTGTGTATCTAATTGGATCCCTGACATTATATATACACATGCACACATACACCTATGTTCTGCAGTTTGGCTTTATCCCTCTGAATTAAACATTTGAGAACTTTCAGTGTTCATACATACAGTTCTAATTTATCTGTGCAACATACCAAGATTCTCTTTTTCTCCATGTTTGCCAACTCTGTATTCTTTGAATCTCTAACATTTAACACGTTCATTAGTTCTTCATAATTTTGGGGGGAATTAACAATGTTCCTTTTTTTTTTTTTGAGACATTCTTACTCTGTTGCTCATGCTAGACTGCAGTGGCATCATCATAGCTCACTGCAGCCATCAACTCCTGGGCTCAAGCAGTGTTCTTGTCTTACCCTCCCGAGTAGCTGGGATTACAGATGTATGCTACCATGCCTGGCTAATTTTTAAATTTTTTGTAGAGAATAGGGTCTTATTGTCCCTATCAAGATATCCTACCCCTTTGGCCTCCCCAGGTGCTAGGATTATAGGCGTGAGCCATGGCACCCAGCCAATTTTCCTTTTTTCTATCGTACACTATTATGTGGTTGACTAGAATTTAGTATTTCATTAGTATTTCTTTAAATTAATCATTCAGTTGTTTTTTAGTACTTTATAATGTGTACTCGGGTTTTTGGTTTTGTTTTCTGACATAGCAGTAAGCATTAACATTGACTTGAGAATGCAATTCAGAATTTTGGGTTGGAATTATTAATACATCTTTCTGATGAGTTTACAGTACTGCAGAAACTGAATGCTAAATTCTGGCTTGTGAGTTTGTGTATTTCAAAATGTATATTGTGGTCCTTTGCTTTGGTCTTTATGAGAAAACACAGTAGTAGACTGAATTTTTAAATCTTTTGTTTCCATAGAGAGAAGAGCAGAGATCGTGAAAGGGAACGGGAGCGGGAGAGAGAGCGAGAACGAGAACGAGAGCGAGAAAGAGAACGGGAGCGAGAGAGAGAGCGAGAGAGGGAACGGGAACGAGAAAGGGAAAAAGACAAGAAACGGGACCGAGAAGAGGATGAAGAAGATGCATATGAACGAAGAAAACTTGAAAGAAAACTCCGAGAAAAAGAAGCTGCTTATCAAGAGGTAAATTGAGGAAATGCCTTTATTCTTAAAACTTGGAATACTTAGTATGCTAGTTAAAATTTTGTAGCATCTTTTATGTAACTTTTTAAAGCTTTGAAAATTTCTTTTTTAGCGTCTTAAGAATTGGGAAATCAGAGAACGGAAGAAAACTCGGGAATATGAGAAAGAAGCTGAAAGAGAAGAAGAAAGAAGAAGAGAAATGGTAAGATTCTAGTTTAAAATAAGTGATTTTTCAGATAAAAATCAGATCAGATCTTTACTGTTAACTACAAGTAACTATAATTGAAATGTACAAGCTTCTCAGTTTGAAGATAATTTTTGTGGATTTCAAGCAATCTTTAGAAAATTTCAGTATACCAAAATCTTTTTTCTTGCTATTTTTCAAATTTTTACTGCAAATAAAATTATCTTTTTGCATACCTTTAAAGTAAATTCATCATAAAGCAATATATAAACAGAATTTATAGAACTTTTTTTGATTAAGAATCTGCAATATTTGGCCGGGCACAGTGGTGCATGCCTGTAATCCTAGCATTCTGGGAGGCCAAGGCAGGAGGATTGCTTGAGGCCAGGAGTTCAAGACCAGCCTGAGCAAGAGTGAGACTCCATCTCTGCAAAAAATAGAAAAATTAGCCAGGTGTAGTGGTTCATACCTGTAGTCCCAGCTACTGGGGAGGCTGAGGAGGAGTATTGCTTGAGCCCAGTAATTTGAAGTTGTAGCGAGCCACTGCACTCTGGCCCAGCTGACAGAGTGAGACTCTTGTCTCAAAAGGAAAAAAAAAACTAATCCGTAGTATTGAATTAGTACAGTGCATTTGGATGAAACAAATGGTGTGGTGAAAAGAACTGCTTTTATAAATCAAAATTATTGTTTGTGTATATAACATTTATAGTTTATCCTTACGCTACCACACTATCTTTTTTCCTTTTTCTTTTTCTTTTTTTGATGGTCGTTGTCAAGTTATAGTCTCACTATATTGCCCAGGCTGGTCTCACACTCCTTCTGGACTCAAGTCATTCTCCCTCCTGAGCCTCCTGAGTAGCTGGGATTAGTGGCATAAGCCACCACACTCAGCTATTAATATTCTTTCTTTTAACTATATGATGATTATAAAATGAATTTTTCTTTTTGCATTTACACTGTTGATAAACTATAACAGTGAAGCAATTGGTATAAGTTGTTATAAAGTGAACTGATAAAAGGTAATTTATTTTATTATAGTATTTGCTTCAGCAGTATGTTCCATATGTTCTGTCTTTGCCAGAATTTCATGGAAGTTTCTTTATCTCCAGTTGGGAGATTATTCTTCCAAAACCTTCACCGAAGTTAGGAATCTTCTTCAAATAGCTTTTGAACATGAGACATAGGGGGAATTTTTGTAAGTAACAAAAAGGGTGCATGCAGCAACTAGATGGATAGTGTGATAGTGTTAGTTTTCTGGATGTTAGATGCTCTAAAGTCATAGGATTATTTAAAATAATTTTAATTCTTAAAAAAATTAAAATGGTATTAAAGCTCCCATTTTTAGAATTTCTTTTTCAACTCTAAATTAGAAAATATGAAGAGAATAATATAATTATGTAATTATTTGAAGAAATGTCATCAGCAGTATTGTGGAATAAACTTCTTAAAATGGTATTGCTTTCTATGAGCAATTCTGAAACCTATCTTTCTTGACAAAAATTTCATATTAGTTATATTTTTATTTGGAAGCTTAAAAAAATCCAGTTATACAAACACTTGCTCATGTTCAAGTAACACAAATATATGAAGGAAAAAGTGAAGGTTTGTCCTATATTCTCCAAAGTAGTTAAATTCTGTTTATATTTTAGTATGTACTTTATGAGCCTTCCTTGGTGCTCATATTTTATAATCAAAGATATTTATAAATACTGTAATTGCTATTGCCACCTAACAATCTACTTTCATTTGACGAATTTTGAATGTACATTATATCATGTCCTCATGCTACTTACTGAGCGTACAAGAATGACTAAGTGATCCTAATATGAAAGCAAATGACCAATGTAGTCATAAAAGATAGTTACCGTAAGGGATGTGTATGTATTTAGAGTGTGTTGAAGGTATGTTCACAGTATATTGGGAATACAGAGTAAGAATATTACTTCTGCCTAGGGAGAAGGGCTTGATCATGGATAGATGGTTAGGTTGTGGGGAGTCTTTTAGGGAGAGGTTACATTAAAACTGGCTGAAATATGTAAAAATTTTTACTGCATTTAGAAATCTACCTTTATCTGCTTTGAAAATAGGTATGATATTTGTTAATATAATAGTGGTTAGCTATAATAGATATGTACAGGTATGGATAAAAATATATATATAATAGTTAGATGTAATTGTTGTTCCTCTTGAAATTTCAGAAATAGAAGTTAGAGATTTATGTAATTTCATGGTTTGTTTACTATCAATTTAAAATTAGGTAGCATCGCCTTTAGATTGATTCATGACCATGATTTAAATTTTTAACCCTGCATTTCTTAAACTACTTGTAGCATTATCTACCTACAAAATGAAATTTTAAATATATCTGTTCATTTTATAAGGTAACCTCAGTTTTGTTTCCTGGTGTGCTCAGGTTGCATTAGAAAATAATTATTGTACTTTGAAGATAATATTCAGAGAGGATATTTATTATAGCATAGTGTATATATGTGATTTTCATTTCACAGATAAATCCTAAAGCAGACTTGTTTTACAGGTAAAAGTTAAAAAATGTCTAATGTGATTTATACTTTTTTTGTTCGTTTGTTTTTGGTTTTTTTGAGACAGAGTTTCACTCTGTTGCCCAGGCTATAGTACCGTGGCATCATCCTGGCTCACAGCAACCTCAAACCCGTGGGCTCAAGCGATCCTCCTGCCTCAGCCTCCGAGTAGCTGGGACTACCTACAGGCGCGTGCCACCATGCCTGGCTTATTTTTTTTATATATATCTATCTTTTAGTTTTCCAGCTAATTTCTATTTTTCAGTAGAGATGGGGTCTCGCTGTTGCTCAGACTGGTCTCGAACTCCTGAGCTCAAACGATCGCCCGCCTCGGCCTCCCAGAGTGCTAGGATTACAGGCATGAGCCACCGTGCCCAGCCTGATTTATACTTTATATATGAACTATGTAAGAACTATAAAGTTTTAAGTGGTATGAATAAGAAAAATCTGTTTCCAAGAAAGCAGGAGGAGATAATTATTCATGTAGAAATGAATTTTATGTTTATATATTTTGTCCTTCATTTCTTTAAAGGCCAAAGAAGCTAAACGACTAAAAGAATTCTTAGAAGACTATGATGATGATAGAGATGATCCCAAATATTACAGGTAAAGAAGCCTTGCTTTATGAACTCATACTCTTAACTTTTTATCAGCTGCATTTTCCCTTGTCTACCCAAGAGTGCAAGTTTACCAAGTGGAATAAGAAAGCAAGAAATCTTCGTATTCTATCTTACGATCACTTTTATAGCTTGTATGCTTTTTTTTGTGGCGCATAGAGCTATCAGAAAAGGATCAACAATTCTATGTATCTGTTTGTGTGGGGGGGGGTGATAGTGTTATATGAAATACTACTGTTTTTTTCTTCTTGTGTTTCAAATAGGTCCAGTTTCATAGCAAATTATGACTATTTTTTATTGTCTAACGTTGTCTAGAGATTTTTTTCTTCAGGTACTTCAAGAGTGGTACATAGCTGTCTGACCTCCCCTCCATCATCCCATCCCCATATAATTGTCTTATTTGAAGTGAGAATTGATACTTGGTATGACTTTAAGAATGAAGGAAGCATAGTGATAATGACAAGACTATGTTTATTTATCCCACATTAATATGTAGAGAGCACACTTTCTTGGTTGTTCAGTAGATACAGACCCTTAAGACAATTTTCAGTCTATTTGCATGCAAGTTTTTTTTTTTTTCTTTTTTGAGACAGTCTCACTCTATCACCTGGGCCAGAGTGCCGTGGCGTCAGCCTAGCTCACAGCAACCTAAAACTCTTGGGCTTAAGCAGTCTTCCTGCCTCCCCCTCCCAAGTAGCTGGAACTACAGGCACATGCCACCATGCCTAGTTAAGTTTTTCTATTTTTAGTAGAGACAGGGTCTCAGCTCTTGCTCAGATTGGTCTCGAACTCCTGACCTCAAGTGATTCTCCCACCTTGGCCTCCCAGAATGCTAGGATTACAGATTTGAGCCACCATGCCCCACCTGCATGCAGCTAATAGTGTTGAAACCGAGTGTTGTTGGAAACATCTGTAATAGTCAGTCATGTGTATATTAAATGAGGCCTGTTACCATTTTCTTTTACAGGGGAAGTGCTCTTCAGAAAAGGTTGCGTGATAGAGAAAAGGAAATGGAAGCAGATGAACGAGATAGGAAGAGAGAGAAGGAAGAGCTTGAGGAAATTAGGCAACGCCTTCTGGCAGAAGGGCATCCAGATCCAGATGCAGAGCTCCAGAGGGTGAGATATCATAATATCCATCTGATTTTCTTTTAAGATTACCATGTCATCTTAAAGCCAGCCTATGAAAATAGTTTAATTTATAGTTAAAGGGAATGTACTTTATGCTCCATAGAACTTGCTATTTTGTGTAAGGTTATTAGTACTTTTCTTTTTTTATTTTTGTAGAGACAGTGTCTCCCTTTGTTGCCCAGGTTGGAGTGCAGTGGTGTCATCGTAGCCCACTTTAACTTCGAACTCCTGGGCTCAAGTGATCCTCCTCCCTCAGCTTCCCTAGTCTCTGGAACTACAAGCACTCGCCACCACGCCTGGCTAATTTTTTTCTATTTTTTGTAGAGACGGGGTCTCACTATTGCTCAGGTTGGTCTCAAACTCCTGAGCTCAAGTGATCCTCCCACCTCAGCCTCCCAGAGTGCTAGGATTACAGGCGCCACCGCGCCCAGCCTCATATCAACTATTTTTAACCTGTTATATTCTTGTGGTTAACAGAAACCATGTCTTACATGTACCGTTTATTTTTCAAAATGAAAGAATGTTACTTTTTTCCAGTGATCAAAGTAAGTACTTACATAACTAAACAGAAAGTTCAGGCAAGGTAGAAATTGGATAGTGAAGCAATTAAAAACCATGTGAGTAGCCCAGAATGGTGTCTCAAGCCTGTAATCCCAGTGCTTTGGGAGAGCTCAAATGATTCTGCTACCTTAGCCTCCGGAGGCCTTGGGATTACAGGTGGCTACCTGCACCTTACCACCCAGATTTAAAAAATACTAGTATGATGTGGCTTTTTTTCTTTCTCAGTGTCTTTTATCATTTCAGGGGAAGTGTTCATTTTGACTCCAAAATGTCCTATTTCTTCCCTTCCTTGTTGTTTATGAATATAAAAGTGACTACCAGCCTCAGCTATTAACTAGAAAGATTGTGTATGAACAAGCTGAGGATATGAGATGCTTTTTATGGATTTTCTATATTGTAAAATAAAAATTTTGATTGTAATTTCCTTAAGAAAAATAACTTCCCTTGTGAATTCAGACTACTATGTATTTATCTTTGTTATCCCTGAAGAGCTTATGTAAGCCACTTAAGAAATGTAGTATATATGATTTTAAAAAATTAAAAATTTGCACAGCACCTAATACACTCTATTGATTTACTTAGCTTTCTGACTATAGGAGGCAGTGTTCAGTTATTCTTAATCAAAAAGAGAGGTATTTTACAAAAAATAATGTAAAATAAAACACAGTTGAATATAGTTGTAGTCTCTTCCAAGTTAATCAGATTATTTTTGTGGTTTTAGATGGAACAAGAGGCTGAAAGGCGCAGACAGCCACAAATAAAGCAAGAGCCAGAATCAGAAGAAGAGCAAGAAGAAAAGCAAGAAAAAGAAGAAAAACGAGAAGAACCTATAGAAGAAGAAGAGGAGCCAGAACAAAAGCCTTGTCTTAAGCCTACTCTGAGGCCGATCAGCTCTGCCCCATCTGTTTCTTCTGCTAGTGGCAATGCAACACCCAACACTCCTGGGGATGAGTCTCCCTGTGGTATTATTATTCCTCATGAAAACTCACCAGATCAACAACAACCTGAGGAGCATAGGCCAAAAATAGGACTAAGTCTTAAACTGGGTATGTTACCATTTTCTTTCTTCTTCTTATCTTTTTTCCCTCCCTGCAAATACCTGTATTGTGCATTAAGGAAAAAAATAAATATGTGGTGCTTGGTAGGTAGATAGAAAATTACTAAAAAAATGCCTTTCTAGCTCACGATTGTTTTCATAGTTCTACTAGTGCTCCTATATCTGCAGCTGCCTCGAGTTCGAGAAGAAGTGAAAAGTTAAATTTTCTAGCACTTGTGAGTAGTGAGTTATTTTTTACAGTTGGGATCTTTCTCTGAGATTTGTGGAAGTATACTTTACACTGCTTTTGAGGGATGGTGGGATGTAAAATGTAACACTTGCAAATTAAGTCAGCATGCTAAGAGAGTGTTTTTACTATAGGTGCTTCCAATAGTCCTGGTCAGCCTAATTCTGTGAAGAGAAAGAAACTACCAGTAGATAGTGTCTTCAACAAATTTGAGGATGAAGACAGTGATGATGTACCCCGAAAAAGGAAACTGGTTCCCTTGGATTATGGTGAAGATGATAAAAATGCTGCCAAAGGCACTGTGAACACGGAAGAAAAACGCAAACACATTAAGAGTCTCATTGAGAAAATCCCTACAGCCAAACCTGAGCTTTTTGCATATCCCCTTGATTGGTCTATTGTGGATTCTGTGAGTAGGAAATTATGTTTCATCATGTTATTGGGAGTGGTTTGAATATGCCATGTAAACTCATTTGATTCTATTAATGACAAGTAAGTAGGGATAATCATCTTGATACCAAGTAAATGCCATGGCCATGGAATACATGTTATTGGGCCATTTTTGGGTTGTACTTGAAGCAAAGATTAGAAGCAAATAATTGCATCTTGATACATACTTGTCTTACTTTAACTTGTGAATGACCATACTTTATTTTAGCTTTAAGAAAAATTGGGAAGTTATAGGGTATAGACTTTAGTAAGAATAATAAAAAGCCATAATTCTTTAATTCAGTAACTACGATTTATTTTCCAGATACTGATGGAACGACGGATTAGACCATGGATTAATAAGAAAATCATAGAATATATAGGTGAAGAAGAAGCTACATTAGTTGATTTTGTTTGTTCTAAGGTTAGTCTTTGATTCTCTTCACTCCCAACATTTATTTTAAATTTTAAAATATTAGGCCGGGCATGGTGGCTCACGCCTGTAATCCTAGCACTCTGGAAGCTGAGGCGGGCGGATCGCTCAAGGTCAGAAGTTCTAAACCAGCCTGAGCAAGAGTGAGACCCTGTCTCTACTATAAATAGAAAGAAACTAATTGGCCAGCTAAAAATATATATAGAAAATAATTAGCCGGGCATGGTGGCGCATGCCCGTAGTCCCAGCTACTTGGGGGGCTGAGGCAGGAGGATTGTTTGAGCCCAGGAGTTGGAGGTTGCTGTGAGGCTAGGCTGACACCACGGCACTCTAGCACGGACAACAGAGTGAGACTCTGTCTCAAAAATAAAATAAAATAAGAAAAAATATTAGACACTTTCTAAAATAAAAAAAAACTTGCAAGGGCCAAGTCCCTGGTATTTTAGTTTCAATTAAGTGATTTATGTCTGCTTTAGTGAACCTTTCTACTCCACTTCAGACCCCTCTCACCACATGTTCTCATTTTCGAGGGTCAAGGGTGACAGGATTGCTAGCTACTGCCAATTAGGCTCTCTCTTCCTTCCCCTGAGAATGCTATGCCATGCTCTGCTTGTCTTGGTTAGAATAATGATGAGGTTTTGTGGAGAAAGGTGATAGATAGCTTTTCTCATCAATTCCTTTATCAGTGTCCTATCCTTTGGACAAGAGCAAAATAGTTTCTATATCATAATAATGGTCAGTGCATATGGACTAATTACCAGGCTTTGCTCATGGCTGGTACTGTCTTAGCATTTTATAGAACTTTATTTTCTTTAAACCTCCTAACAACCTTAGGAAGTGAAAGTTACTAATGTGTCATACCCATTTTATATGTGAAGAAATTGAGGTTTAGGGAGAGATTTTGTCTGGGCCATGGTTGTTTAGTAAGTAAGAGAGTCTGGCCTCTGAAACCCCTGTTTTTAGCCACCAAGATGTATCATATCCTTCCATTGTCTTCTGAAAGCATAGTCTTATCTTTAGTAAGACAGTTACTATAGTAGAAGCACCATATTCCATAGCACCATAGTTATAAAGGTATAACTATGCTGTTTTCCCACTAGTAACTGCTCTTTTAATAATATGAAGAGCAAATTTAGGCTGACCTCTCCACTTGAAATTGTTGTAGCACTAAAACTTGTATTAAAAAGGTTTTGTTTTCAGTTGGTAGATAGATCATTCTGTAGTGATTACAATCCTAGGTTTTGGTGTCAAACTTTTACTGTAGAGTGAAATTCTGAGAAGTAAGATTTACAGAAAGGTTCCTCAAACAGAAGCAATTCCTGTACCAGTATGAGGGTTTGTACCTTGAAATTTCTTGACTATATTCCTATTTTTTTGTTTATTTTAAATGTGACAATTGTGTCTTTTAGGTTATGGCTCATAGTTCTCCTCAGAGCATTTTAGATGATGTTGCTATGGTAAGTTAGAGATTTCATTTATTAATATTAATATATAAGCAGACTCACTTTTGAATTTCATTTATTTTCTATGTTGCTTCCAGAGTCTTTTTATAGTCCTGAATTAAAATTTGAGTATTCATTAAGGAGGTTAAAGAAATCCACAGCAAGATATCTGCTGTTACTTGGCACTTAAAATTAGGATTTATTGGCTGGGCTAGGTGGCTTATGCCTGTAATCCCAGCACTTTGGGAGGCTGAGGTGGGAGACTCACTCGAGCCCAGGAGTTTGACACCAGCCTGACCAAGAGTGAGACCCTGTCTCTATAAAACAGAAAAATTAGCCAGGTGTGGTGGTACATGCCTATAGTGCCAGCTACTCTGGAGGCTAAGACAGGAGGATGGCTTGAGCCCAGGAGCTTGAGGTTGCAGTGAGCTATGATGATGATGACACTACACTCTAGCCTGGGCAACAGAGCAAGATCTTGTCTTAAAAAAGAAAACATAAAGGGTAGATCAGTCCAGATGATATCAAGGTGCAAAGTATAGCCACAGAAAATTCCTGGGTATTGGGCTAGAGATTGGAGAGAAATACTGGAACCAGGTGCCGGATCACTCACTTAATGGGAGGGAAAGACTAGGTTACATAGTGGCTAGAGAGCTGCTGTTTGGAATGAAAATGGTAGTGTTCTGAGATTTCACGATCTTCCGTGAAGATGGTTTTGTTTGTTTATCTGTTGTTTTTTTTTACAAGGGTAGAAAGAGTGAAGATCCAGCAGCCTCTCTTGTAGAGACTAAGACATTGAGACTGAAGGACTTCCTGAGAAGGCTCCAGGATTGTCAGGGGTTCTGGAGGATAAATCAGGGTGTCTCTTAAGGTTAGGTGAGAAAACTGGTTAGTTGTTGGCTAGTATAAAATGGAATGTAGCAGTCCAAAGGGCAGAGTGAGAAGGTAGCAATGGAAAATGAGTCATAGAGGAATAGAAGTATTAAAGCATGATATGAGATGATAGATGACTGGGAGAAATTGAATTTTTAACTGCAGGAAAGATGCGAGGGAGGGGCATGGTGAGGTTTTTAGCTAAAAGGAGTTCTAAAGTCAAGATGTTTTGTGTCCAGTCACTCACTGTATGATGTCTAAAGCCAAATAACATTCCTTTTCTGCTGCCCAGCCAACATGATGCAGCTATTGTTTAGAACTCCTAATAAAACATTTGTGAAAAATTCATTGCTTCAGAGGAAAGGAGAAATGTGAATAGGTCTCAATCTAAAAGATTGGTGGTCTTGATTTTGGCCTCAGCAGAGTTGCAGTCACAGATTTCTTATGTCAGTGTTCATCCGTTTCAATCTGTTGAAATATTTTTAGTTTAATTAGACTCAATTGTTATTATTCTGGCTCATTCTTGTTCAGAAAAGGAGGAAATTTGAGCTAATGTTGTCAAACAGCTCTGGTAAAAGCTCATGGTCCCTCTGAATATTTCTTGAATAAACGAGATTGAAGTTTTAGTCTGAGTACTGTTTCGCTCTTACTAAAAAGTCTAACTTTAAAACTGTACCTTTCTTCATTTTACATAAATTAATGAACTTTGGTTGTATTTTGTGCCTATATCTATGTTATTTCTAAAGGTATGACTTTCATATGAATTATTGCTGCAATATAATTCTCAAACTTGAGTAAAACCTGGGTCATAGAAATCGATGTAGTTCTTTAATTAATTGTCATCATTGATAAATTGACAAATTATTCACAAAATA
Source organism: Cheirogaleus medius (assembly GCA_008086735.1). Lineage (NCBI taxonomy): Eukaryota > Metazoa > Chordata > Mammalia > Primates > Cheirogaleidae > Cheirogaleus > Cheirogaleus medius. The sequence continues at coordinate 24,771,811 of VBSM01001979.1, read as the reverse complement.
AAAATAATCTGGCTTTTCTTGGGTACTTACTGAGCACTTACTGTGTATGAGGCACTCAATACATAATGGCTTTTAATTCTCACAGTGGTACCTAGTGTTTTGATGTAGCCACATTTCCTCAATTTTACAGATAAGGGAATTGAGGCTCAGTAAGGTTAAGTAACCAACCATCGACATGTAGCTAATAAGAGGGAGAAGTGGAATTTGAACCTAAGTAGTTTGACTAGAGATCTGGTTCTTTAAATTCCTATCCTAAACCGCCTCTATGAAGATCTGGTTACATTAAGCCACGTTTTGTCAAGGCAGTAATATCCTGGAGCACAGTCACAGTTGCCTCCTTTAGAAGGGAGCAGGATAGTCCATTTCTCCTCGCAGCAGCCCTGAGGTAGAGGGCCACATGTGTGTGTGGGATGTGGGCAGGAGTGGTGGTGAGGACAGAAGGCACCTACCTCATTAATAGATAGGAGGATAATTTCATTTTTTCCTCTCTTCTAGGTACTTGATGAAGAAGCAGAAGTTTTTATAGTGAAAATGTGGAGATTATTGATATATGAAACAGAAGCCAAGAAAATTGGTCTTGTGAAGTAAAACTCTTTTTACATTTAGAGTTCCATTTCAGATATCTTCTTTCGCACCCTTTAAAGGACTTTGGATTTTTCTTTGTCTTCAAAGACATTTGTGAGATCTGTAATTTTTTTTAATGTAGAAAATGTGAATTTTTTTGTCCTCCAATTTGTTGATGCTCTGTGTACTCCCTTGGTTGTAAAGTCATCTGAATCCTTAGTTCTCTTTATACTCGCCAGGTACAAATTACTGGTATGTTTTATAAACTGCAGCTACTGTACACAGCCTATCTGATATAATCTTGTTCTGCTGATTTGTTCCTTGTAAATATTAAAATGACTCCCCAATTCTTTTGCAGAATTGCACTTAATATTGAACTGTACTGTATAGAAACCAACATGAACGATTTTAATTGATAGAATACCAGTCATATCTACTACCACCTCACTCCTCTTTGATTAGAAATGGCAAGCCCTCATGAAGTCGTGGAATTTAAAATTAGAATGCAAAAATTAGCAGACAATCCATTCCTATTGTATCTCTGTATGAATGTGTTCGTGTGAATGTATGTGTAAAAGTCTTTCTTTTCCTTTGTTTGCTTTGGTGTGGGGTCCCTCAGACATTCCCTAATTAAAGAATAGAATTGTAAAGGAAAAATTGATACCGTGCCAATCCAAATGTCTGGTATGATTAGGTTATTGGTTTCCCAGAGCATGGTATTCTGTGGTGAGTAACGGTCTGCTAACAGGATGGGGTTTCTCTGTTAATAGCTGGCTTCTTTAGCTTCTCTTTTAAAGGAGTGTGGATCATAGTGATTTTCCCTTCTAATTTCATTGCTTAGAAATGAGAAACATCCTAAAATCCTGGAGAGCTTTATTTAATGCATTTTTGCACTAATTGATCCATAGTTTGATTTTGTTGTACTCCTTTATTGAAAAATCTTCATTGTAAAAGCGAAAGGAAAAACCCTTTAAAAACAGACAAAAGATAACACTTGGCAAGTTTACAGACTAGAGTTTGACAAACACAATAGGAATTCAGCTTGGCAGTTTACAAAGTTTACATCTTATTTCTAAGAATAAAGTAAATCATTCAAGGTAGTTCCCAACCACTATTCTTTTGTTTTCATTTTTTTTCTATAGAGGCCTTATATCACAAGAGTGTGTGTATACTACACACTTTGTTTTATTTCTGCTCATCAAAGTGTAAAAATATACTGATGGTGTGCTTAGAGACATACCTGGGGCTTTCTTTATTATACATCAAAACTTCACCAGGGAACAGAATTACCTGAAAATGTTAAGTTTTAAACAGTTTTTAAAACAAATTAGATGCAGCTGATTCCATGTCAAGAGTATTTATTTAAAAGAAAGATAAAGATTGGCCTGTTAAAAAGCATAACTGTGCGCTTGAGTTACTAGATTTTTTTTTTTTTAACACCTTGAGAGGACATTTGAAAACACTGTTTTTAACATCGAACCGTGACATGGTTCCATTATGTAAATATTTCAAGTATTAAAAATGTATATATTTGATCTTGGGGACTCATCTTCTTTCAGAGTCTTGTAAATAAATGGCATCATGTTGTAATTGTGTGGTGCATACTAGAAAACTTGACAATATGTGCTGAAGTTTTTATGGACTTGATTTTTATGACTATTGGTATCTGAGGGTCAAAGAAGCTATTTATCTTATTTTAGATGACTATACATCTATGTGAAATACCTCTTTTTGGTGTTAAATTTTAAGTTCTGGTTTCTCAAAGGAAAATTTCAGAAAGATGCCACTTGAAATTTATAAATTTATTTACCAGTCTTTTCTCTGATTCACCTCCAGCCTAAGTCCTTGTTTAAGCAATTTATTATATTAAGCCTCGCTGTCTTTTCTTAGCATACTGCACAGGTAGTGCTTCTGAAGCATCATATTAGGTTGTTTTTATTTAGCCAAGATCAGTATGAGGGTTTATTTGGGTACATTTAATTTCCCTTGCTGGTCTCTCCTGCTGCTGTTTCAACTATACATATCTTAAAGGACCCCTCTTAAAAACTGGAGACATCACTTATCTGAAACTCATAGGCGGCATGTACCATATACTGCATAACACCTTCAGTGAGGTTTGTAGCAGGACCCCTAATTCATATATTAACATTTCTGCAGCAAAGTGTGGGAACCATCACAGTAATGGGGTAAAGACCATTCAATTAATTGTTTAATGCCAGTTCAAATTAAGTTTTTGTGACAAGATTAATGAAAAACCTTTGGATTTCCAGAGTTTCTTGTTTTTCAGAATTGCATATAAAGAATTGGATGTGTATAAACCGGCATATTCTAGTGTCTTGGGAAATACAGATAAGAAATTTCTATTAAATGCTTGAACTTTCTGGGTTGTCTTTACTACAAGTCCATAAATCAGTTTCAGTTTGGAAACCTTACACAGTATGAATTCATATTGCCCAAAGTTGTTATAAAAACAACGTGAGAGTCTTAAGAACTATTCTTGATCTGGCAGTTAGAAAACTAAAATGACTTTTCCTCATTTGACTCTAAAAATAAAATAGTTTTAAATATGTATATCTGATTTCAAGGAAGAAAGGTAAGTTTGAAGCAGTTTTTCTCAAACTTTAATGCACTTCTGAATCACCAGTGGGATCTTGTTAAAACACAGATTCTGAATTAATAAGGCTGGGGTGGGGTCTGAGGTTTTGCATTTCTGTTTAGCTCCCCAGTGATGCCAATGCCATCTGACCTACACTTTGATTAGCACTTTAAGGTATCTATTCAGTATCATTTTATCCTAACAGACTATATAAATGAAACTTAATTTTCATTTTAGTTAGATTTTAAAGAGAAAAACATTTTTTGAGGCCAAAAACCATATTATATTGATCAATATAAACTGATCTTCCAAAATGATGGCTGAGAACCACCTTAATATTCTAGGTTTTATTTCCAGCCAGCCCCAGAAAATTTCCTCTGTAGAGAACTTTTTCTTTACTTATTCTGAATCTTACAGTCCTTCCCTGTAAGCTATTAAGTAATAAGATAATGATTATTTTGTGGAGAGTGCTCTTTCACGTATTAATCAGGCATGAATACCAGATCTGATGGAAAAATTGAGGAAACATTTGGCTTGAGAGCCAAATTGTACTAAATACTGTATCATTTTTTCTTTTTATATGAAGTTGAAAAAAAATTTTAGTGCAAAGAAATACAAGCAGGTATATAGTGTTTAGATGAGGCTTATTTACTCAACTCTTTCTAATAAGTTCTATGAATGTCCCCAATGAATACCTAAAATACTGCCAAAATGTTTTGTCAATTTGGTGACAGATGTCTCCAGTTTATATTTCAGCCTTTTGTTAACAATATGAAATTGTGAGAAATCCTTTTGCTCAGCAAAATATGATGAGATTGATTTGTGAATGTTACTGGAGATAAAAGGATGTGAGAACGAATTCCCAGCAGGCAAAGAAAATGATGTAGGTGTCAAGAAGAAACCAAGGAAACATTAAACCCAGGAGTGGTTAATCATACTATAGACCAAACTTATAATTTTGTTATATGAAATTATGAATTTATGATTTTTTGATAAGCTGGTAGATATTTTATAATGTAGTTATGGTAAAATATTGAAATATGTGTCTATTTGAATTCTTTCATTTTCATCTTTAGTAGATACATTATAATTAGTAAGAAGTTCAGGAAAACCAGTTGACATATGTACAAAATACTGCATGAATTATCAGATTTGTGGAAGGGACCTTAGGTATCACCTAGTCTAGTCAGCCCAATGTTAATCACTACAATGTTCCCTGCAGATGGTTATGTAGAGGCCTCTATATATGGGATTCTAATTCATGGTCTAGCTTTGCACTATCACAAAGTAACCACTAATGACAAGTGGTTTTAAATGCATTAGAATGAAATAAAATTTAAAAGCTCAGTTCTTCAGTCGCACTAGCCATATTTCAAGTGTTCAAAAGTCATGTGTAGGCCAGGCACAGTGGCTCACACCTGTAATCCTAGCACTCTGGTGGGAGGCTGGGGTGGGAGGATTGCTTGAGCTCAGGAGTTCTTGGACTAGCCCAAGCAAGAGCGAGACCCTGTCTCTACTAAAAATAGAAAGATATTAGCCAAACAACTAAAAAATAGAAAAGATTAGCCAGACATGGTGAGCGAATGCTTGTAGTCCCAGCTACCCGGGAGGCTGAGGCAGGAGGATTACTTGAGCCCAGGAGTTTGAGGTTGCTGTGAGCTAGGGTGACGCCACGGCACTCCAGCCCAGACTTTGTCAAAAAAAAAAAAAAAAAAAAAAAAAAGTCGTGTGACTATCATAAAAAATTTAGTTTTTATGTTGCACTATTTGAATTTTAAGTGCTTGATAGCCATATCTAGCTAGTGGCTACCATGTTGTACATTGCAGGTTATAGAACATTATCATGATTGCAGAAAGTTACATTGGACAGTGCTGGTCTAGATTCTCATACAGACCTAAGGGTAGAGAAAGGTGCTTGTTAATAAAATTGCCAGCATAGAATGGGTTTTTAGGAAATATTTGTTGAAACAAAAATAGTGTTAATTTAAGAATAGTTCTAAAAAAAACTTTTCCTTTTTTTACTAAACAAAAGCAAAATCTAGTGAGCACTTCACATTGTAGAATGCAATAACAATGAAGGTTCACTTTTTTTCCTGTCAGTTTTACAGTTTTGGTAGATGTAGTACCTAGTCGAAGAGACTTGACTGATTATTACTGAAGATGGAAAACCTGTAGATACTAAAATTTCATTTTGTTCAGTATATTATTGAGGCAAGTCTCTAAGGGGGTCCAAGTTCTTGGTTGAGAAGGAAATTAGAATTAATAAAACGGTGATAAAACAGAACTTAAGGCTAGAAATACAAGGTTAATAAGACAAAGCAGCCTTGATTTTAAGAAGGTTCTAATCTTAGGAAACCAATGCTTGGCAAAGAATTCAGGAGGTTATAAGATTCAGGAGCTAATAATATGGCCAAGCACTGAGTTCTGATGACAATATTTAATCTCATATCAATTCTACTTGCCTTTTATAGGGAACATGGCAGTGACATTGTGTGTAAGTGAAGGTAAACTTTATGTGGAACTGAGTGAATTGGATTGCCTTAGAGTAATTGGTGTGAAGAACTGGCCTTTCTTTTCTGATTGACCAGGTCCTGACTTTACAAGTGATTTGACCTAGCCTCTTTAGTCCCTATCTACCCCCCCCCCCCCCCCCCCCCCCCGCTCCAAGGGGAGAAGTCCAGCACTCTGATTTTCCCTTCTGCTTTTTCTTTCACCACTTACCACTGGGTTTTGGCATCATTTATTTTATCATTCACTTTTCCATTCCAGTTCCCAAGTTCCAAACCCTCTGGGGACCTTCAGTGCTATTTGGTCATTCTTTTACTAGTAGCAGCTTTTGCTGTTTCTGAACCCTCAGTGCCATAATAGGTATTGAAAAACTATTCACAGAATGACCAAAAGTCATCTGATTTTCCCTTTCACCTCACAGATATCCCTCAGTCTTAAAAACTTAACTCGAAAAAAGTTATTAGGCACATTCTCTCCAGTTCTAGCTCTCTAGTTTATGGTAACATCCATCTTAAACTTTGGTAAGTGAAGATAGATACTCCATGCATCCTATCCAGAAGACCACCCTCACCCCACTGGCTCTGTTTTCTATCCACATGTTTTGGTTTCATGACCCTTGCTCAGATATTTCCATTACTTTCTTTCTATCCTCAGTCTGGAACATGTTTTAAAGAACAACACAATAATCGTGGGATCTTCTTTTCAACTACCTTACCAAAATTCCAGAAAGAGTATGTCATGGTATATGTGCCCTTCAAATTTCTTGAGTCTCACTCAACCTATTCTACTTTGTACCTCATGCCACTGTCAACTGGTGACAACCTAAACAGGCTTTGTAAGAGACTACACTCTGGTTTATCTTTTAGCATTATGGACATTTGCTGTCTATTTGGAACCTTCCTTGATGTCTAGCATATCGCTTATGCCTTGTTCCTCTCTAGATTGCCTTTCCCATTGTCTCTTGCTGGCTCTTCCTTGGGGTACCTGAGTGTTCATATTCATTAAAAAAAAAAAATGAAGGAATGCAGAAAACAAGGAAAAATGATCTGGAATCTAGTTATTCAAAATCATTGTTTGCTTTTTTGTCTGTTTTCCTGTTTGCAGGAATTTTTTTTTTGACAGTAAATGTAAATACAACACTATGTCTATTTTTTTCATTTAACAATAAAAATTTCTGTTACACGTAATTTTCATGAACAATTATAGTGACATTTTGTGACCTGAGTGAACCATAGTTTATTGTAGAACATATTTAGCATTCCAATTTGTGCTATACAATACTACATGAATATCTTTGCACAAAAGTTTTGTAGAGATTGTTTCTAAGAATAGTTTACCAGCGTCTTAAGACATTTTACCCATATTAGCAGACTGCAAAGATTGAACTAGTTGATAAATGGGTTTTAGCCTTTTATGCTTGTTCAACAAATGTATTGAACTGTTCTGTGTGCTAGGTGGGCACTGTTCTCAGCACTTGTAATATATAAATGAGCAAAAATCTCTACCCTTGTTAAAGGGGGAGCTGGAGATAAATATTTAAAAATATTTTTTGTTCAACCTTTCTCCCCTCCCCCAACTTATCTTTTCCCGTTTTTTTCTTCTCCTTTTTTTTAATCTTTATTTCTTCACGTTTCACCACTAAGGAAGATTCGTCTGTCAATGGAAAAGATTACTTCTTAAATATGAAAGTTACTTTATGAAAAAACTATTAAAGTCGGTTTGATACTTTGGATCAGAGTTGGGAGGAGGGATCGGGGATTGATGCAGTAGGGATGTGAGGGGATATTTTGGGGAGGAATTTAAAAGAAACTTTAGAAAAATGTAACTTGGCCAGATACCATATATCATTAATTTCATTTTTAGTTTTCTGAATACCTGTGAGTTTGAATTTCTCCATTGTAAACCTGTAGTTTTATAAGGTAGTATTCATTGTTTACTTTTAACTTTCAGATGAACCTGAGAGTGCTATGCTGCTTAATGGGTTAGTTCATACTGTCTTCACGGAAACTGGATGAAAGGCTGGCCGATGCAAAAAATCAAATGACGGAGCAACCCACTATGAACCTGATGTTGTTAGGCTTGGGGATAACAAATAAGACATGTTTTCTGCTCTCATCTAGCTTACATCTTAGGAACACTGGTTCTCAAGCTTGGAACCCAAGAATGTTGGAGGATGTTTGTTTAAAGTGAAGTTTCTCTGGTTCTCCCCACCCACCAGAAGTTTTGATGGGGTGGGGGTGAGCACGGATATTTACAGTTTTAACTAGCATCCTCTTGACTGTTATGCACCTAGTTCGCATTTTGAGAAACTATACAAATACTACAAGTACTACAGAGAATTGAAAGAAGTTAGATTAAGATCTATTGCTTGTAGGCCAGAGAAACGCAACGGGGCCAGTTCCTCAGCTCAAGCGCAGTCTCGGGCTGGGCGCGGTGGCTCACGCCTGTAATCCTAGCACTCTGGGAGGCCGAGGCGGGTGGATCGTTTGAGCTCAGGAGTTGGAAACCAGCCTGAGCAAGAGCGAAACCCCGTCTCTACTGAAAAAACAGAAAAAATTAGCCGGGCATGGTGGCGTATGCCTGTAGTCCCAGCTACTCGGGAGGCCGAGGCAGGAGGATCGCCTGAGCCCAGGAGTTTGAGGTTGCTGTGAGCTAGGCTGACAGCACGGCACTCTAGCCCCGGCAACAGAGTGAGACTGTCTCAAAAAAGAAAAAAAAAAAAGTCTCGGATCCTTGACAACCCACAACTGCACTCTAGGCGCATTCCTCCAGGTGGAGGAGGCCGGATTTCCCCGCAATCCCCGCGCACCGCCGGAAGCTCCGCCCCCGGCCCGGCCGCCAACGGCGCCAGAGCCGGACATGACGACACTGGTGAGGGCTTTCGGGCGTGGCCTAGGACTGGCAGCTCCGGGGGCAGCGATTTCACATCGGAAACAAAACAGCGGCTGGTCTGGAAGTAACCTGGTTTGCGAGCGAGTGGCGGCTGGGGCGACGGGAAAAGAGTACGTGCGTGATGGGGAGTCCGGGGAGAAAGTAAGGCACCGCGGACTCGGGAGACCGCGGGCGGGGCCCGGCCCTTTGTGGCTGCCCGGGCCGCGGAGCCGATGTCCTCGAGGATGAGGGGCGGCGCGCGGCCGGGTTGGGACGGAGGGACCCCGCGTGAGAAACAACGATGGGTGGCCTGTTTCTCGGGCTTCGGGCGCGTCGCGCGGTAAGGTTGAAGAGAGATTCCCTTCGAGCTTTGGTACGGAAATGCTTTTTTCCCGAAGACATCTCCAGGCGCAGGTGCCTTGGGCCGGGATTGACTGTCTTGAGTGGAGCAGGAGAAAGAGGAAGCTCCTTGGGCTGGGTCGGCTTGAGCAACTGGTCAAACTCTGCCTCACGCCCGAAGTGTGTCCTTGTGCAGAAGCGAATGGCACTCAGGGCTAAGTTCCTCATGTCTTACGTTCGAGGCGGAAAACGGGGTCTGTCACGAGGCGTGCCTGTCCAGTGCTTACATGTGTTTGCTTTTGCTTACCTCTTAGATTATTTTCGAATGTGTGGCACTGTTACGATCAGAGCTTTGCTTTGGGCACATTAATCTCCATCCCAGTAGAGGCTGGGATGGTGAGAGAATTGAGGTGACTTTTGCATAATTCAGGTAAGATATAATGAGAGTTCGGTCTGCGATGGTGGCAGAGGTTTAGAAAAAAGAAACATAAACAGGAGATGGCAACCAGTTGAGGAGCAAGGAATAAAGTGTAAAGTTGACTAGGAGGTTTTAAGTTTAGAGAATGGGAGGGACGTTCCTCAGAAATAAGGAAATTAAGAGGAGAGAACCAGAGAGGAAGACAAGGAAGTGGCTTGAGAATATTACTTTTGAAGTATCAGCAGTTGAAAATGTCCTATGGGCAGGAGTGGAGCCGTAAATATTTGTCACTTAAGTAGATTTACCAGTTGATGTTGGAGCAATGGAGGAGATGTCTAAGTGAAAAGAACAGACACTACTTAGGAGCACTTATAATGAGGGGGTGGAAGAAGGGAGAGGAGCCAGCTGAGGAGAATGAGTGTGGTGGGAGGAGAACCACCATAGTGCAGTGTCACAAAAGCTGAGGAAGGGAGAAAGCTTCAGGAAGGAAAAGATTGTCAGAGACTTTGAAGATTAGATCTGGTGTAGCAGAAAGAAATGAAGATTTAGAGCAGCACTCTCCAGTACAAATACACTGTACATAAATGTTACTTTCAGATTTTCTAATAAACATTTTTTTTCTTTTTATAGCTCAAGTACAAGTGTCTGAATTTTTCTTTTTCTTTTTTTTTTATCCCAAATACAAGTAATAAACATTTTTTTTTTTTTTTTTTGAGACAGAGTCTCACTCTGTTGGAGAGTGCCGTGGCGTCAGCCTAGCTCACAGCAACCTCAAACTCCTGGGCTCAAGCAATTCTTCTGCCTCAGCCTCTCGAGTAGCTGGGACTACAGGCATGAGCCACCATGCCTGGCTAATTTTTTTTTCTATATATATTTTAGTTGGCCAATTAATTTCTTTCTATTTTTAGTAGAGACAGGGTCTGGCTCTTGCTCAGGCTGGTTTCGAACTCCTGACCTTGAGTGATCCACTCGCCTCGGCCTCCCAGAGTGCTAGGATTACAGGTGTGAGCCACCGCACCTGTAATAAACATTTTTTAAAAGTAAAAAGAAACAGGTGAAATTAATTTGAATGTACTAATTTAATAATATATTTTAACCCAATATACTTGACAGTTTTATTTCAATATTTAATGAGTATAAAATTTGTTTGTCTTTCCCTGTAGATAGTAAGCTCCTTAAAAACAGAAGCAATATCTGATTTAATAGTATCCCTAGTACCCATCATGGTGTCTGGTTATGTAGAAGAAACCCAGTAAGCGTTTGTTGATTAAAGGGTATAAATGTTTCCTTTTCACAATGCCTTTGTACAGTTCCTTGTTAAAGTTGATTCAAAGCAAAAGAAAAAAATGCAGGAAATGCTGAATATAACCAGTGATTTATAAATTAATTAGATGTAAGTAATCATTCTTTTATTAAAAATTAGTTGTATTCTGTCCATTTCCAGAGAGAATTTGAAACAGTGATTCAAAGTAATCCTACCTTCCTTGTAGAGCCATTGAGATTAAATAACTTATTTGGAAAGATTTTTTAAATAATTATACAGAGGTTGATAATACAGGACTGTAGTCCCATGTACACAGTTCTGAAATCCAAAAACTCATGAAAACCAAAAGTTTTTTCATAACTAATTTGACAGCAAAATCTGACTTGTACCTAGTTGTAGTCTTTTTAAATGTAATTTAAAACAATTCATGTTTTTCACTATAGACTGAATAATGTGTTTGATTTAGTGGTTCTAGCTAAGATCCTGTGGAGGCATTATACGACATAAGATATTTGCATCATATTACCTTTGCAAAATCCAAAAAGTTCTGAATTCTAAACACATTTAGTTCTAATGGTTTCGGATAAGGAATTCTGGACTTATAAGTCTTTGTTCATTTTTATTGCATCTTCTGAGCCAACATAACCATTATTTAAAAACAAGTTGCTATAGTAACTCTACATTACAGACCTTACCCAAACTTAAGAGTCTAAGAACATTTATTCTCATGCAAGGCCTTGCATCAATGTGTAGATCAGAGGGGGAAATTATCTGCACGTCTTGTCTTGTTCTGGGGTAGCGGCTACTCAAGGTAAGCTTTTCTCAGCAGAAGTGCAAGAAGGCAAGGCCAGTTGCCCAAGCATAGTTCAAATGTCCTCTTCTGCCACATCTGTTGTGATCAAATTTACCAAAGCAAGTCATATGATCATGCCCAAAGGCTCGCGCGTGGGTAGTAGACTCCATCCACTATGAGGCCAAAGCAAGTCACAAAGCCAAGCCCAACATCACTGTAGAGAAATATATTCCTCCCTTGGGGAGGCTGGGGGAGGGAGTGAATATTTGATGAATAATAATTTAATCTACCACAGATGGTTCACAGAGGTGGAGTGGGATGGAAAGAGGAAAAAAAAAATCAAATAGAATGTATCACTATCCTTGCTCTTTTTAGTGTCTACCGCTTTCACAAAGGCTTTTTTAGGGTTAGGGAAATGATTTTCTCCTCGTCTCTTAAAAATGAGAGGAATGTTTTCAGGATGTATTCCTAAAGTTTTAAATTAATTAAAATTTTTTTTTTAGTTTCAATTAAAGAATGTAGTTTAGAGTTTGGTTACATTTACTGTTGGATGTGAACATTTAATAACTCAAGTAGAGGCTTTTCTAGCCCATCCATACAATCAGAACTTGGGCTGCCTGTTGAGGGAGAAACTATCAAAGTAACACCAAGGCTGGTTGAATACTTTTGTAGAAAATGATTAAATCACAAGATCTTTTGCACTTGAAAACTTCGTAGCATTGCAATGCAGATACAGCAAAAAATACTTTTAGCATTTTTCTAAGTGAAAGAGTAACAAGTCAAGTGGCTTAGAGATGTTAAAGCAAGCCACAAGCCCTCTGTGCTAGAGATCATGATTAAGTCCTTATGAAGATGTTTTTCTAGAGTGCAGATTTTGTTTACATATTATCTCTGAAAGTGAAAAAAGAAAATTATTAATAATAAAGTAACTACATTCTCTAGGAGTTTGAGATTTAGTTGTTACCTTGGGATATAATGAGAGAAAAGAATGTGCTTTTCTGTTGACGCTTGAACAGGATTTTTAATAAACTTGAAATTCTAAGCATTGCTCCTGTGATACTTTTTGAAGTGCCAATGGGTAGAAGATTTTCTGGTTAGATAGACTTTTCTGTTCAGCAGATCTAAGCTTGGAGATTATGTGTAGTTCTCCTGGGGCTTTTCAGTCTCTTTGTATATAATAGAAAAAAATTCTAGTTGCCCATCAGAGGAAGATTTCGTTTTCCTTTTGTCTGAGCAAGTGTGAGAGAAGGAAATGATAGCAGTGAATTCATGTGTCGGTCTCTGTCAGTCTTCAGCAAGTTGCCAGAGAGCAGAAACACCAAAGTCAATGCTGTCCCTACTCCCACTCCCTCTGCAATCTGGGTCACATGAAAGAGCCTTACTTCAGAGTAACTATCTTTTTGTGTTCACAGGGCTCAGCTAAGAATGTTTTAAAGTCTACTAGTGTCTTTTGCCATGCTGCTTGAACAGTGAGGTCATTGACCTTCTCCATGCAATCCTCAATTGTTTTCAGCTGTTACTGGACCAAAATCAAATCGAGCTTTGCCTGCCCCTTTCTTTGTACCAACAACGTTTGTTTGTTCACCAGGCCTGACTGAGACCTAACCCTGTTGCCTGCTTCTGCTTCCTACCAAGCTCCATGTAAAGAGCAGCTCTTCTAGGGAGGCTCAACCTGTAGCACTGTGATCTTCAGAGCATCAAGGGAGGCATGAGATTTCTCTGGGCGAATTGGAAAAGACCTGGGCTGGGCATCAGAAGACCCGAGTTCTGGAAACAGCCTTCCAGAACCATAACTGCATAGCACATTCCTTCAGCTTTCCTGAGGTTTTTTACATGTTAATACAGATTCCTTTCCTCATGAGGGTTTTTTTGTTTGTTTGTTTTTTAAAGAATCCAGTGGAATAATGGATGTGAAAAGAACTTTGAAGATAGGCTTGGGATATGCTAAAATGACCAATATATTATTGGTGGTTCTTACAGGATTTGTCTGAAAAAGCTCCAGTGTAGTAATTAGCTTGTATGATTTCATGTCATAGCTGAACAGATCCTATGAGCATAAGGGTAAAAATGGAAACTACTTAAATTAAAATGACCAGATTCTCGTTATAGCTTATACTTTAAAAATAAATATGTACATACATACATACTAGGAGTGTATATTGGGAATGCTTTTGGCACTTCAGTTTTCAGTTTATAGTTAGACCAGTTATTGAAGTTTAAGATCTCAGCAATAGTTTTACTAGTAATAAAAGTCAGCTCAATGTACCTTAATCCTCATTGCTATAAACTCCTGGAGAGCAAGGATAGAGTTTTATACAGAGGTAATATAGTGGAATATGTGAATTCCAACTCTTTGCTTGCCAGATGTGACCTTAGCTAAGTTAGTTAACTTTTGTGTGCCATTATTTCATCTGTAAAGTGGGTAAAGTGAACATAATAATTTATTAAATCCCCTAAGTTTCTGTCTCTGAGTTTTGCATGTAAGTAGACAGTGTCTCTCTTATTTAGTGAATGGATAATCACTTTTCTTATTATTTAGTATTATTTTATTTATGCTAAATTTTTTTTTTTTTTTTTTTTTGAGACAGAGTCTCTGTTGCCCGGGCTAGAGTGAGTGCCGTGGCGTCAGCCTAGCTCACAGCAACCTCAAACTCCTGGGCTCAAGCAATTCTTCTGCCTCAGCCTCCCGAGTAGCTGGGACTATAGGCATGTGCCACCATGCCCAACTAAGTTTTTCTGTATATATTTTTAGTGGCCAATTGATTTTTTTCTATTTATAATAGAGACAGGGTCTTGCTTTTGCTCAGGCTGGTTTCGAACTCCTGACCTTGAGCAATCCACCCGCCTCGGCCTCCCAGTATTTATGCTAAATTTATAGTGTAAGATTATACTGATCTTGTTTCGTGCATGGATAATTCTCATATTTTACCTGTAAATGTAATACACTTTATTTACTTACCTTCTATTTATTTTTGCCTGCATTGCCCTTTCTTGCCTTTTGCCTTGTTTCATTTGGCTAATATCTTGTTTACTTGTTTTGTTTCTGAGGGATCATATGAGAATATTAATAAGATTTCTAAGGGTTTTTCTATACTAGAGTGTACTTTAAATGATAAAAATAGTTTTCAGAGCAGCCAGTAGAGGTAACTGATTAAGAACTTTTTCTATTTGACATCTTGTAGCATTTCTGGGTTAGCTAAAGAAGTAGGTGCTATACTAAATGTCTTTGTGGAAAGGAAGGGCTAAATATGTACTCTGTTTACTCATCAATAATGCTACACTGTTAAAATTTCAACTAGTCAGCTTTTAAAAATCTAGAAGCTTAGGTCAAAACATTTACTTTGAATACTTATTGTACTTCAAAAATATAACTATTCTATTGGAGTCTGCTCTTTTGGGTGTGCTAATATACATACAGGTGCTCCTCTACTTACCATGTGGTTGCATCCTGGTAAACCCATTGTAAGTAAGTTGAAAATGCATTTAATACACCTAACCTACTGAACATCATAGCTTGCCCTAGCCTACCTTAAACATGCTCAGAACACTTACCTTAGCCTACAGTTGGGTAAAATCATCTAGTACAAAGCTTACTGTATAATAAGTGTTGAATATCTCATGTAATTTACTGAATACTGAAAGTGGAAAACAGGATGGGTATTTGGGTAATCAAAGTACGGTTTCTGCTGAATGCATATTGCTTTTGCATCATTGTAAATTCAGAAAATCCTAAGTCAAACTGCTGTCAGGAACTATCTGTATTGCCAAATCTTAATTTTATCCATATTAAAAGGGAGGACCAAAGGTATGAATAATCCTCAATATAAGTTTACTCCTACAGAAATTTATTTGAATTTTTATTTTTTTTTATTTTGAGACAGAGTCTGGCTTTGTTGCCTTGGCTATAGTGCCATGGCATCAGCCTAGCTCACAGCAACCTCAAACTCCTGGGCTCAGGCGATCCTTCTGCCTCAGCCTCCCAAGTAGCTGGGACTACAGGCATGCACCACTATTCCCGGCTAATTTTTTCTATATATATTTTTAATTGTCCAAATAATTTGTTTCTATTTTTAGTAGAGATGGGATCTCGCTCTTGCTCAGACTGGTCTCGAACTCCTGAACTCAAGCAATCCTCCCGCCTTGGCCTCCCAGAGTGCTAGGATTACAGGCGTGAGCCACTGTGCCCGGCCTATTTGAATTTTTAAATTGAAGTATAATATGGTAATGTGCACAAATCATAAGACTACAACTCAGTGAGTTTTCACAAACTGAATCCCCATTGTATCTAGCTCCCAGATTAAGAAACAGAATATTACTGATACCCCAGAAGCTTTCCATGTCCCTTCTTTCAGTGAGTAAGCCCCCCAAAGAGTAACCATTGTCTCTATTTGTATTCTTAATTCACTTTTTTTTTTTGACAAATTTACATTATGTCTTTAGTTCATATTGATTTGTAGTTCCCTGATCTCATGCCAGCTGACTATGGGCTAAAGGTGAGGAGAGGAGAAAAATGGACATGGTATATAAAAAGGTGTAGGATACCATGGTAAGTCTACCTTGGTTAAAAATTTGTCATGATTTGAATGATCCCAATGTAGGTAGTTAAGGATTAATGTGAACTTGTTACCTTTACTAGAGGAAAAAATTGCTTTATGCATTTTTGATGAAAAGTCATTAGAAGAAGAAAAGTAGATTTAGAAGATAGAGGATCATGAAGTGTTAAAAGTAGAAATGAAACAGGATGTTGACAAAATGTTTTTTTATGTAAACGTGGACAATAATGTTTTAGATACTATATATTAATTAGAATGCTGCTTGGTTTTGTACACAGATTTTTACCCTCTATATTTCTGAAGACTCTATGAAAATGAAAAGTTGGAATCATAAAGAATTGGCTGATGGAGGCTGGGTGTGGTGGTTTATGCCTGTAATCCCAGCACTTTGGGAGGCTGAGGCATGAGGATCATATGAAGCTAGGAATTTGAGACCAGACTGGACATCATAGTGAGACCCCATCTTTAAAAAAAAATTAGGTGGGCATGGTGGCACATGCCTGTGGTTCTAGCTATGCAGGAGGCTAAGGCAGGAGGATCGCTGAGCCCCAGGATTTGAGGCCATAGTGAGCTCTGATCATGCCACTACACTCCAGTCTGGGCAGCAGCATGAGACCTTGTCTACAAAAAAAAAAGGAAAAAAAAAGAATTAGTTGATGGAAATTAAGATAGGCAAATGGGAATGTGGCCCCCAGGAGGGTGAACTCTGAGATACATAGCCACAGAACCATGTCTGTAAAAAAAGGCGATGCCAGGACGCAGAGGAGAGACCTGAAGCTGGGAATTGGGAGTCAAGAGTCTGTGATCGTCTGCCTTAATTGTGTGGTCTTAAGCAAGTCACTGAACTTCTCTGGGTCCCCTTCTGCTTTTGTAAAATAGGTATATTACCTATTCACCTTGCCTTGAGGTATTGTGATAAGGATAAGATGAAATGATAGAAAGAATTTTACAAAATTAAAAGCACTAAACAAAAATATTTTTATGGAGATACAATAATCGGGTTAGACTGGTTAGCATAGAAAAAGGAATGTTAAGAACATTCCTTAAGATCATTCAACTATCTTTGGTCTACATCTGAAATCATTAAGTATCTTTGTGATTGAAAATATTTGATGTCTCAAGTGTACCAAGTGGTGTAGCATGTCTCATTGCTAAAGAATTACTATGAGCTGACAATAAGTTTGCCATTTAATTGAAGGTCATGGCAAATTAATTTCTGGTTTACAGATTGGTCTTTTAAGTATTTGATTGGTGTGGGTGAATTTGCTAAGATTTAACCAACAGTGAATGACCTGGTAAAATCCTATTTCAGACCTAATCCAGGAGCCTACAAGTGACAACCAGCCCTCGAGGTCCTTAGACAGTTTGGCCTGGAGGAGAACACATGAAAGAAAGGTTTGTTTCTGCTGAGTATAATTTATGAAAATGTTTAAAAATAAAAATATAATAATATACAAAGTTCTGTTTTCTTTTTCCCCTTTTAGAACTCCAAGAGGCTTTGTTTTCTGTGAAAAAATATTTCTAAACAGTTGCTCCAATGACAGAATTACCTGCACCCTTGTCCTACTTCCAGAATGCACAGATGTCCGAGGATAACCACCTGAGCAATACTGTACGTAGCCAGGTACCGTGTCAGCCTCTAAAACTGCCCTTGCCAGACTGGATTCAGTTGTCATCCCCCTCACCTCCAAGAGATGCTCAGAGGGCTGAGTAGGCTTTCTCTACTTTACCTAATTTATATATTTGTTGAACTTCAACTGAATGCTGGGGGAAACAAGGCTATTTAAAGCATGAGTGTTGATAAAGTTCCTACATGGCTCAGATATCACCCCCTCAATTGAAGCCTTCTCCAACTTCCTGAGGTGTATAGCACCTCATAGTTCACATTGTTTATTCTTTTATTTGTCTTGCTCTTTTCTACAGGCTGAGTACATTTTATTTATCTTTTTCAATACCTAGCACAGTTCCTGATAATGCTCAGTAAATGTTCATTGACAGGATGATTGCACAATGTAGAGGTTCTAAGAGTTCAAAGGAGGAAATCAGGAAGGAGTATAATGTGTGCCATGGGACAAAGAGATTGTTCAGCAGCTACACACACACATATCAAATGTGCCTACAACCTTATTAGCTGATCATTACATATTGGGTACAAACTTCACAGACATCCTGGGAGATGACTGGAGAATCAGTAGGATTTTTAGAGGTGGAGCCAGAATGGGGAAAACACAAGGCCAATTATAAGCTATGCAGGTGGCACTAGGGTGTGGAGGAGTTGGACTTTACTCTATTAGGACCAGAGGGCAGAGCTAGGAACAATGATGAAAGCTACCAGGAAACAGGTTCTGAATCAGTAAAAAGAATTTTCTCACAATTATAGTATGTCTGAAAGACTATGTGCTGCCTTATAGACTAGTGTGTACTTATCACTAAAAGCAGTCACATAAGGCTGGAAGACCATTAGCCAGATCTGCAGAGGATTAGTCTATGGAATGGCAGTTGGAATGTACCGTGTTTCCCCGAAAATAAGACCTACCCATAAAATAAGCCCTAGCA
>VBSM01001979.1:24684424-24704729 GCA_008086735.1 Cheirogaleus medius | reverse complement strand
CTATATGTCCGCTTAGGTGTTGATCCGTTAATACCAATTTGCTGGTGAGTACATTATGACCTTGACATTATACTTCAGTTTGAGCAGAACGGTTTTTACAGCTTGCTCTGCTTTTAACTGAGTCAGAACTTTCCCTGAGCATATTCATGACTTTGTTGCTTGGCTGAGTTTTCCAGATGTCAAAGGTCAGCTGCAGCCTGTAACTTTCCCACTCCTGGGGAACTAGACATAATTGCCTACTCTTATACCAAGTTTAACTTGCCTTTGCTGGTATTTTTTTCTGCCCTCAAAGTTATCACCATAAATAGGTTGCCTCTTCTGTTACTTTCCTCTTTTCTCACAGGTGCCTGGAACCAAAAGAAACAAATAATATAGTTGTTGACCAGAGCAATAACTTAATTCTTTAATGACTGCCTTTTCCAATTAGAAGATTCCTTCTCCTATCACCTCCTTGTGTCCTCTTCATCTCCAACTTTTTTGTTTTTAAAGGAAAATTCAAGTATTGCTCCTGTTAAGTTCAGAGCAGTATTTTCTTTATCTGCGACCAGTATAAACTAATAATTGACATTCTTCATCATCTTAATATCCACCACACACATAAGCATCTCTGATTGCATGAGTGATTTAATTCAGACTTATGGTTACTTACAAAAACGTATCAGTGCACACTAGAATTTGGTTTCTAAAAGACACACGTGTCTTCCAAAACAGCCTTTTAAAAATCAACATTTAATCAGAAAACTGAACAAAGTTTTTAATTAGAAGTGTAAAACATTTTTATTCAGTTTATCAGGGAGGTGAAATTAGCCTGTCGTTTCTAGGGGTGGAAAATGGAGTCATATAGACTCTCTTTCTGTAACCTCTAGGGACAGGGAGATAAAATAAAAGGTGAAATAATAAATTTCAGGCAGTTTTTAATACGTTTATATTTATTGAAAAGATAATGGGAAATATGTTGTGTTATTA
Source organism: Cheirogaleus medius (assembly GCA_008086735.1). Classification (NCBI taxonomy): domain Eukaryota; kingdom Metazoa; phylum Chordata; class Mammalia; order Primates; family Cheirogaleidae; genus Cheirogaleus; species Cheirogaleus medius. The sequence goes on along the minus strand of VBSM01001979.1, from coordinate 24,703,763 downwards.
TATTTATATTAGGCACATATGCTGCCAGAAGTAGTTTAGGGAAATCTTAGAGTGAATATTCACCATCATTTATTATCTTTACCAGTCTTATGCTTGGTATACAAGCAAATGCCCCTTAATATTTAAGGAGCACCATAATTATCCAAAATTATTTTTCAGAATTGGCAATGAAAACAAAACAAAGCAAAATAAAAAAAACACCAAAAAAAACCCAGTAGAAGGCCTAGATTACTATTATTAATAGTAAATAGCAGTCAGATACTAGTAGCCAATCTCAGCACTAACGCTTGGCAATAGAATACTATTCATTTATTATGTTTAACTTAAGCAGTTTCCATTGCTGTGACTTCAGTTTCTTCGCCATGGCATATTTTGGTTGAATAAATCAAAAGGAGCCATTTAAAGAAAATTTCCCAAGCAAACATAATTTTTCTTGGTTTTTATATACTGATCCAATCTCTTCTGGATATAGGTAAATAAAACATCACTTCAGTAATTGCCTAAAGAAAAATTAGTGGTTACTATGTTATCTCCTGACTCTATTTTTTTTTTTTTTTTTTGAGACAGAGTCTCACTCTGTTGCCCGGGCTATAGTGCTGTGGCATCAGCCTAGCTCACAACAACCTCAAACTCCTGGGTTCAAGCAATCCTTCTGCCTCAGCTTCCTGAGTAGCTGGGACTACAGGCATGCATCAGTATGCCCGGCTAATTTTTTCTATATATATTTTTAGCTGTCCAAGTAATTTTTTTCTATTTTTAATAGAGACAGGGTCTCACTCTTGCTCAGGCTGGTCTCGAACTCCTGACCTTGAGCGATCCTCCTGCCTCAGCCTCCCAGAGTGCTAGGATTAGAGGTGTGAGCCACCATGCCCGACCAGTGAAGCTGTTTTTAAAGAAAGATGATGCCTGTCTCATAGGGGTTATTATGAGAATTTATTAATTTATTAGTATAAGTATTGAGTATAAGCTAGACATTTGATAGATGACAATTATTGTTGTTGTTATTGATAAATAACACCAGCATCTGTTAAGATTCCAGAATCAGTTACATAGAATATGAAACTCCTATTGTTGAAAACCAAAAAACAGAAAGAAAACCTAGCTAAAGCTTAAGTATATCATTTACTTCTCATTCAATGTGGGGTGGAGTAGGGCAGTGATATTTTTGAATTGTGAAATCATAGCAAAGAGTAACGTTTTTATATTCCTAATCTTTCCTTTTTAGGGGGAGTAAAACTTGGATTAGGAGATTTCATTTTCTACAGTGTTCTGGTTGGTAAAGCCTCAGCAACAGCCAGTGGAGACTGGAACACAACCATAGCCTGTTTTGTAGCCATATTAATTGTAAGTATACACTAATAAAATGTGTCAGAACTCCTAATGTCAAAGCTGATTGTCCTTTTAAAGGCAAGGTTGTTTAAATCCCAGGTGAGCTAAGCGTTCCAATCCCCTGAGGAGCTTTTTAAAAACACAGATAATGGACCTCACCTCAGTAGTTCTCCTTCCTGGCCACACATTAAAATCACCTGGGAGCTTTTAAAACTGTGAGCTCTGCCCTGAGATATTCTTATTTAATTTGTTTTAATTGTGTAGTTTTTCAAAGTTCCCCCGTAAATTCTGATAAGTACTTCTGATTGGGAACCACTGCTTCAAGCTCAGCAGCAAAAATGTGTGTAAAATTAGCTCTGCTAGAGGTCAGTCTAGCAGAGATGAACAGATCTTCACTTAGTCCCTGAGGGTTTGGTCATTTTGCATTTAGTGACACAAGTTGCAGCATAAGTGTTCCTTTGGGCAGCACATATCCAGTGAGAGAAACTGACACCATGCATGATCCCATGGAGATCTTGCTTACAGTGCTACAACTCGAACCCTGAAGCTTTCAAAGCTATGATTTAAGTAAAAACTTTGTAAAATATTTCTTACTGCAATTTTTTCCTAAAGATGTGATATCCTTGACATATATTTGTAGTATGTGAGTGAAGTTAGATGAAAGATTAGGTAAGAGACTTATGCATTTATTTTATAATTACATTTGTGATTTATTATCATAAGGTTTAATTTTCATTTATTTCGTTTCTCTTTTGAAGTTTGTTTTCTGGATTTGAGAGTATTTATTGGATGTGTTCTGTCTTTTAAGAAGATTACTTATTCTGAATGAACCGAAATTGTCCTCAGCCTCCAGACTTTATAGTTAGTGTCTCAGTAAATAGGGTAAAAAATGAACTATATTATGTGGCCTCTACTCTTCATAAAGAAATTTTTGTTAGCATTTTGTTCTGTGAGCATCTCTTTGTTCTCATCATAGCATACAGAATGCTCTTCACCTCTGGGATTTTAACTAGCCAAACTAAAATCATAGAGGCCCACTCAGTATTTTATTTTATTTTATTTTTTTGAGACACGAGTCTCACTTTGTTACATGGGCTAGAGTGCAGTGGCATCATAGTTCACTGCAACCTCAAACTCTTGGGCTCAAGCGATCCTCCTGCCTCAGCCTCCTGTAGCTGGAACTAGAGGTGTACACCACCATGCCCAGCTGATTTTTCTGTTTTTTGTAGAGAAGAGGTCTTGCTATGTTGCTCAGGCTGATCTTGAACGCCTGGCCTCAAGTGATCATCCTGCCTTGGCCTCTCAGAGTGCTAGGATTACAGACATAAGCCATCATGCCCAGCCCAACTCAATACATTAGATAGAAATTCCGGTATTTAATTTTTTTTCAAAAATAGTTTTACTTTGGCCAGGGTACAATGGGTCATGCCTATAATCCTAGCACTCTGGGAGGCCGGGGCAGGAGGATTGCTTTAGCTCAGGAGTTCAGACCAGCCTGAGCAAGAGCAAGACCCCAGGCCGGGCGCGGTGGCTCACGCCTGTAATCCTAGCTCTCTGGGAGGCCGAGGCGGGAGGATCGCTCAAGCTCAGGAGTTCGAAACCAGCCTGAGCAAGAGCGAGACCCCGTCTCTACTATAAATGGAAAGAAATTCATTAGACAACTAAAATATATATATAGAAAAAATGAGCCAGGCATAGTGGCGCATGCCTGTAGTCCCAGCTACTCTGGAGGCTGAGGCAGAAGGATTGCTTGAGCCCAGGAGTTTGAGGTTGCTGTAAGCTAGGCTGACACCTCGGCACTCGAGCCTGGGCGAGACTCTGTCTCAAAAAAAACCAAAACAAAAAAAAAAACCAAAGCTGAGCATGGTGGCTCACACCTGTACTCAGGAGGCTGAAGAGGGAGGATCCCCTGAGGAATCTAAGGTTACAGTGAGCTTTGATGTCACTACTGCACTCCAGCCTGGGCAAGAGAGGGAGACACTGTCTCTAAAAGAATTTTTTAAAATAATAATTTTTAAAAAGGTTAAAATGAAGACTTGTGATTAAGTTGTTTTGCCTGAAAATGGTTTCAGAATTATGTATGAGTTTGTGTCTTTCCCATCCTCTCCACAGGGTTTGTGCCTTACATTACTACTCCTCGCCATTTTCAAGAAAGCATTGCCAGCTCTTCCAATCTCTATCACCTTCGGGCTTGTTTTCTACTTTGCCACGGATTATCTTGTACAGCCCTTCATGGACCAATTAGCATTCCATCAATTTTATATCTAGCACCTTTGCAGTTAGAATCCCATCGATGTTTCTCCTTTGACTATAATAAAATCTGGGGAGGACAAGGTGATTTTCCTATGTCCACATCTAACAAAGTCAAGATTCCCAGCTGGACTTTTGCAGCTTCCTTCCAAGTTTTCCTGACCACCTGCAGTATTGGACTTCGGAAGGAGATATCTTTAGAAAATGGTTTTTTGAACATTCTTCATCATGGTGGACAGTGTCCCTCGGTGCAAAACTACCAGATTTGAGGGACAAGGACAAGGAAACGTGATTGGCCAAGAAGTTGCTGTGCTCCCTTGACGGTTTGACCCTTTGTCACAGGAAGAATTTACCAACACTGCAGACTCTCAGGACTACCATTACCAAAAGGTTAAATGAAGTGGTTTAAACCAAACAGAACTCTTCATCTTAAACTACATGTTGAAAAATCAACCTAATAAATCTATATTGAATTCTGAACCTTTGCAGGAGATACTGTGAGGAGAGCAGGCACCAGCAGCAAAATGGAGAGGTGGAAAAGGGCTCACGCTTTCACTTCCAGACTTTTTGCTGCAGATTTATAATTTTTAAATAGGACTCCCCCACACACACACTTTGAGTCAAGTCATATGTGTAAATTGATTTTGACCATTTTTGTTCTCAAGCACTGAAACTCATTACCACCTCTGGTCACCATTTCTTCCCAAGGCCAGTTTGAACCTTTTTGAGGTTGGTTTATCCTGAAAGTGTTAACCTCAGGTTCCAAATTCAGTAATTTCTGAAAATAATGGAACTATTGCTCAACAATTCCCTGTCATCCTTAAGTTAATTCTGGATTTTCTGCCAAATTCCTAATTTTTAGATATACATGTAGGTTCACTTGCCCCGAGATGCCTCCTCTGTCCCATCCTTCCCTCCATTCCCATGCAAGCAGTCCTCTCCTACAGCAAGTAAGGCAGCTCCGTCATGGTAGCAGATGATCCTGGTATTCTAGGATTTTACTCTTTGTATGATGCAAAGAATGTGTTATGAATCAGTGCTATCAGCCTTGCTGTCTATACCTTCTTCCATAGCAGATACGATGTGTGCCCAAAGGCAGTAGAATTAAAGAAGAGTAAAATGGCTGGTGAAGCACTTTCTGTCCTGGTTTTTCTTTTTTTCCTATAACCCACTGCCTCTGACAGTAGGTCAGAATTTGAACTAATAGCCAAAAGCTGGTGGTTTATAAGATCACGAATTAGTTGTATCAGTACAAAGCAGGAGTTTGAAGACAGCCATCACTTGGTGAGCTGTAGGAGAACCTGGGGTTAGGAGGAAAACCAGCTGCCAAGAGGGAGAAAGAAGGGACCCCCGACAGCCAAGGGGACAGAAAGAGCTAATGATGTGAGGGAGGGGATCCAGGTTATTCCTCAGGAACTTCACAATGGGTGCTTTGTGGTCTCCTGTCTGCCTAAACATTTCTGTCAATGTACCTTTGTGTGAATCGGGCAACAGAGTGGAGTTCAGTCTTTGCCTAGTTTGGTGCACAGGGCCATCAGCCTGGGGGTACATGACACCTCTAAAGCCTTGCTGGGGCACAACCCTCTTTTTTATTCATTTATTTATTTATTTATTTCAGCATATTATGGGGGTACAAATATTACGGTTATGTATATTGCCCATGCCCCCCTCCCCCCTCGAGGCAGAGCTTCAAGCGTGACCTTTCCCCAAACATTGCACATCTCACTCATTATGTTTGTATATACCCATCCCCTCCTCACCCCTCCCGCCCACCTGACACCTGATAAATGTTATTCCTACATGTCCACAACCTCCTTTTTAGCACAGAGAACCCTCACCATGGTGACCAGATGGTAAGCATTTGTGAGAATCTTAGTTTCTTCCTATGGCTGAAGTTTCCTCTGTTGCATGCTCTTTTCTCTCCCAACCTATCATGTGATCTGGTTTGGGGTTCTCTTTGGAGTTTAGAGTATTTGTTTTCTGTCACGAGATATTCCTCATAAGAAACTAACCAGGAGTAGTGTTCATGTACTAACTTGAGTAGAAGTGAAAACTGGCATATAATGGGCAGTTAAGAACAACAGGAAAAATGAGAGCTATGCCAAGGAAGAGTGGGACTTAGAGTAGTAAGTTCTGTCATCTCAATTTATGTTTTCCTTTTAGTCCCTTTTTCCCAGATTCACGCTTTTCCTCTCAGACACATGGCAGCATGGGTGTTGTCCTAGAGAAAGCTCAGCTACAACAAAGCCACTTGAAGGCCAGTTTATGACTGGAAGCATTCTTGAGGGTCCCAAATGTGTTATATCTTTCATGACAAGTTTCCCCTCAAAAGGGGTTGTGGGGTGTGTGCGTGTTTAAGCCCATCCTATATATTATTGTCCTTTGTAGAAAGATGGCAGTGATTCTCTTCATGTTTGTGCCACATCTCAGCCACAGTATAAAGCAGCACACAGAGAACCCATCTATTTCTTTAAATCACTGATCTCAAACGCAGAACTTTTCCTTTAAACATTCTTTTTAGAATCAGTTCAGTCATTCCTGAAATACCAAAATGCTAGTGTTCCATCATAATAAATAGATTTTCACTGGAGAGAAGAGTGGCAGTTTCACTGAGGATGTGCCTTCACACACACAGGAGAGGGGGTGGCATGGAGCCAGGCAAACCGACCCTCTGAATAAAAAGAAGAAAGGCAGTAGGAAGAAAAGCAGCCACTAAGTGTCTCGGTCTGACTGGCCTATGGAGTAAAGGGCATTTATTTATATACAGAAGGTCACTATGATGCCTATGGGAATACTAGTCATATTTGGAATATTTGTAGATTTTTTCAGAGAGGAGGGCTGGCTTTTGGATTCTCACTAGGTTAGTGTGTGGTCCTAGGGTCACAGTTCTCACTCTAAAGGACTAAATTTCTCACAAAAAAATGGAGACTGGGAAGCATTCTAAATAACCTGGAAGAAAATAATCATGGTAAGCAATGTATTGATTTTACTACAGAAACAATATCTAAAGAGACAGTGTTTTTACTTTTTTTTGAGACGGAGTCTCTCTCTGTTGCCCAGGTTAGAGTGCCGTGGCGGCATCATAGCTCACTGTAACCTCAGACTCCTGGACTCAAGTGATCCCATTTCAGCCTCCTGAATAGCTGAGACTATAGGCATGCGCCACTGTGCCTGGCTAATTTTTCTACTTTTTGTAGAGAACGGGTCTCGCTGTGTTGCTCAGGCTGGTCTCAAACTACTAGCCTCAAGCAATCCTCCTGCCTCAACCTTCCAAAATGCTGGAATTACAGGTGTGAGCCACCATGCCCGACTTGTTTTTACTTTTAAACTCCTGGGTCCCCATTTTTTAGTGTTCCTCTGATTTTACAAATCCTTCCAAAATAGATGCCCAAACAAATACTTTAGTACTTCTTCTTTACTTGACCTCAGATAACTTAATATATATGTAATATGTATCAATATATATAGTATATATTATATGATATATAATATATTTATACATAATATGTGTATTATAATATATGTTTTCTTGGTCATGATTTATAGAATGTGAAATAGAAGTTAAACTACCCAATAAAGTCTCCCAGGGTCAGGCATCTACAGGAAGCCTCTGATCCCAAACCCCAAAACCAGGCTTCGCATATTTGACCATTTGTGATCTAACCCCAGAAGAAAAAGAGCTTAGAAACCACTATGAAAAGATTTGTTCAATGTCTTCTGTGTTCCTGGCATGGTTCTGGCATCTAAGGATGCAAACATGCATAAGATACGTTCTCATAATGCAGCTGTAGTCTCTGATTTCCTGGTATATGACACTTTAACTTCTTTAAAATCCTGGGTATTTGTCAATAACCACTTTTCATGGCTGCCATTACTGAGGGCTTATAAAATTGATGTTATAAAGGTGACTTGATTCTTTCAGAAACCAATCCTTCAAGTACTCCTTTTTCTCTAAATTTGCTTTTGGATAGTCTATAAAGAACAGTCTGACCTGCCATTCTCTTCACCTCCAAAGGAACTCTGAACACTGAATTTGGAAAGAGACTTGAAAATTGGACATTTGGTTTTGCCCTTGAGATGGAAACAATACCATATCATCATTATAAGTGTGAGCCTAGAAGTGATCTATATTATCTTTTACCTCTTTGTAAATTCCTAAAACACAGGAAATTAAAAACACTGATTTCAGCTCTTCACAACACTTGTTGAAATTGCCTACCAGAATGTGCCAACAAGGCTGTCATCCGGCTCCCAGCTCAGAATCTCCTACCTGTCATCATCTGAACAGTCTTCTCCTCTGGTAGGAAACACCTCAGATTTGCATATTAAAAAGCATCCTGGGCCGTGTTCGGTGGCTCACGCCTGTAATCCTAGCTCTCTGGGAGGCCGAGACGGGAGGATCGCTCAAGGTCAGGAGTTCGAAGCCAGCCTGAGCAAGAGCGAGACCCCGTCTCTACTAAAAATAATAGAAAGAAATTAATTGGCCAACTAAAATATAGAAAAAATTAGCCAGGCATGGTGGCTCATGCCTGTAGTCCCAGCTACTCGGGAGGCTGAGGCAGAAGGATCACTTGAGCCCAGGAGTTTGAGGTTGCTGTGAGCTAGGCTGCTGCCACGGCACTCTAGCCCATGCAACAGAGTGAGACTCTGTCTCAAAAAATAAATAAATAAATAAACAAACAAAAGTGAAGCTGTGTGTAAGTGACTATAGACAATGAGACTAGCTGCTAGGGTAAGGATGCTGTGCCAACCAACCATTTACCCCACGTGGGTTTGTTTATGTGTGTGTTAGAAACTAGTTCCCAAATTATTAATTTAATCATTTAATTATAAATTATCCTATGGGGAGCCTTGGGAGCCTGTTCATAAGTACAGGATGTCATAAATTGGGTTGTCTGTAACTCGGTGACTGCCTGTAATGTGTAACTCTGAAAATTGCCTAGCAGTTATCAAGAAACAGTTTGGGAACAGAAATGCATTGTTTCTATTCTTCACTCATAATAAGTGGTATGGATGATAGGCCATACTTCTTAAGGGTGCAATATTAAGTCTGTTTATAAAAAGCTTCAAAACAACTATTCTTAATAGTTTCTGAAAAATATTTTCTCTAGAAACTTTCACATTAATGTAAATACTGTGAAAACAAATTATACATTTACAGAACATGTATGTTGTACAATGCAGATATTTCACATGCTAGAGGATTATCTTAAAAGAAATTATGTAGGTCACACTAATGGGAAAAAGCAACGTTATTTTTATTGACCTAGCATAGCATAGAATGTTCTCTCACTCCATCCCAAAACTCTAGAAAACCTTTTGTTTCTAAACAGTGAATAACTTATGCAATGTTGGGGATGATTGATCAGAAATAAATTTGTAGCAGGAAAACCACAGTTGACCATTGTCTTCAGAAAGAGCAGGTAAGAGGTGGGTGTGTTCCTGGCTCGGTGGCTGAGGGCATCAGGAAGCAGGAAGTGTTGATTCCCTCCTTTGGGGACTGGAGGGTTTGTTTTGGTGAATCTTGTAGGCAGCATCACTAGAGTCTGCTGCAGAGGCATCAGGGTTTGTCCACCTCAGGGGGAAAGGTTTCTGATGTTTAGGCGCTCTGACAATGGTGCTCTTGATGAGAATGAGGAGGGAACTTGAGCTTTGTTGAGAAGCAAGAGTAATGAGGCTGGGTGTCCTGTACCAACAGGTAAGCACCAGAAGTTTCTGTCAGCCCGGCCCACTCCACTCTCCCTGGGGACTCTCCCGTGTGCTGTGTGTGCTGTGTCCGATTGACAGTGAAATGACAGTGAGTACAACATTCACTTGCGTCAGTTAAACGGGAACACAGCATAAAGGAGAGATCCACAAAGAGGGGATTTAAAATCAGAATTTTCTCCAGAAACAAAATTTTGAACTGAGTTTGGAAAGAACGGAAGAGCCTGAATGGGCCAAGAAGGCAAAGAACATATATTGTACTAAAAACAAAGTCAGGAAGGAAGAAGTATGTGGGAGACACCCGAGGATAATTGGTTTTTGAATAAGGGTGATGGTTTATCCAGAAGAAAATCCAATTAGCCGACCAAATCTGTTTCTACATTGACTTAGAATATGTACCCTTCACCGCATGACTTCACCGCATGACTTGTAGAAACCACGGAGGAAAATGACCTAATCTGCCATCAGGGCCTTGTAGCTTATGGGGTCTCTTCCATGGCTGGCCTTCTGTGCCTGGTGTGCCACACCCACTCAAGGGGACAGGTGGGGAGAGAGAGCCTCAGTATTTTTTTTTTTTTTTTTTGAGACAGAGTCTCACTCTGTTGCCCGGGCTAGAGTGCCGTGGTGTCAGCCTAGCTCACAGCAACCTCAAACTCCTGGGCTCAAGCAATCCTCCTGCCTCAGCCTCCCAAGTAGCTGGGACTACGGGCATGCGCCACCATGCCTGGCTAATTTTTTACATACATATATATTTTTAGTTGTCTAGCTAATTTCTTTCTATTTTTTTAGTAGAGACAGGGTCTCGATCCTACTCAGGCTGGTCTCAAACTCCTGAGTTCAAACAATCCACCCACCTCGGCCTCCCAGAGTGCTAGGATTACAGGCGTGGGCTACCACGCTCAGCCAAGAGCCTCAGTTTTTAGAAGAAAGGGTGACATATTCTTGCTGCCTCTGTTTTTTCTTTTTTTCTAAAATTATTTTAATTATGTAGGTTTTGATACAGACTCTATATAAACCCAGAGTCCGTTTCTCATGCAAAAGAGGAAAGGATTTTCTTACCGTTATAGGGTAAACCTATGCATAGAGTACCTCAAGGCGGACCTGCAAGTAAAATTCTGGTTATGATTAGTTTTCTTGGGTAGCAGACTACACCCAAAGCTAGATGTACACACATCATTGAAAAATGGAGATAGGCCAGGTGCAGTGGCCTGTAATCCTAGTACTCTGGGAGGCTGAGGCAGGAGGATTGATTGAGGTCAGGAATTCGAGACCAGCCTGAGCAAGAGCGAGAGCTTGTCTCTACTAAAAATGGAAAGATTAGCTGGGCGCAGTGGTGCACACCTGTAGTCCCAGCTACTTGGGACTGAGGCAGGAGGATCACTTGAGTCCAGGAGTTTGACGTTGCTATGAGTTAATGACCAATGCCACTGCACTGTAGCCAGGGTGACAGAGCGAGACTCTATCTCAAAAGAAAAAAGAAAAGTGGAAACAACACTTGGAGCTAAATAAATATATTCACAACACTTAGAGCTAAATAATATATTCAACTACCTTCAAATGCCTGAATTTAAGTGAAGTCCTCAAGGCTTAGTGCATCTCCATACCGTGGCCATCACGGTGAAGGACACAATCCCTGTCGAGGAAACAGAGGAGAGATTTTCCAGACTTTATCCTGCACTCAGGTTTGCAAAGATTTTTCTGTATACTAATTAGATTTATCTACATATGCCATAAACTAGCATAAAACCTATATATTTAGTGAGATGACTGGGTTTTAACTTATGTGGGCTAGATATATGATTTATGAATTTACATATGATTTATTTATAATTTATGAATGTCTTCAGATTTTCTAAAATGTTGAAATGGTTTCCGTGCCATCTTTCTGCCTTGGTGGAACCCTACTTGGGAGGCCTCGTTTGGGCTTGCGCTAACCCAGCTCCTCCCACCCGCTCCCTCCAGTTCAGGGTCTTCTCTAACAACCCAGAGTTAGACAACTTCACCGGCCTTGAGGACTGTAACATCCCAGCAGAAGGGGGAGGGATTTTTATCCCTTGGGGAACCTGCCTGCGCAGGACCCAGCACAGGCCGAGGACGCAGCAGGGGTGGCCGCTGTGCTCTGTGGCGAGGGTAATATCTCCCTAGGGCGGGGCTGGGAGAGCTGGGCCTGCTTCACATTTTGTAAATGTGGCTTCTCTGGCTCCCAGGTGACCTCTGTGGGCATCCAGAAGTTAATTCCATGGATGTTTGTTAAGGGCCTTCAGCCTTTGACAGAACCTGACAGGGAAGCCAGCCTGCCAGGTTAATGTGCTATTGGTGGCACAGGCCTTTTGCACTGGCCATGTGCGAGGTGCTGCCCTCTAAGCCAGGGTGCCCCTTCTGTGTCAGATGGACCCACGGTGACGTCCTCAGAGCTGCCCATGGAGGGAAGAGACAGGGACCTGGGTCCTCTCCCTGTCCACACACGGCAGGTCATCCTTGGGAGAGGGGGGCTCTGTTTTCTGAACTGGCAAGGATTGGAACTCCCCCTTTGCCCTCTTGTGCTGTGTAGATCAATCAGCTCACAAGGCAAGTCAGAGACCTGTTGCCAGTGATTACGCAGCCTTTGTCATTAAACCTACGGAATGACACCTCAGATTCATCAAGACCCTCCAAGCATTTGGTAATTTTTGCATGAATTTATTTCTGTCAAGTCAAAATACACTTTATAATAGTAAACACTCTCTCGGAGGGAGGCCCGTTCCAAGTGGGGGCTGGAGCTGAGTGTCGCGGAGAGCAGGAAGGGACACCAAGCGGGAGGAGACAGATGGGCTCCTTGCCCTGTCTCTCTTCCTGGCAGTGCTCCAGCTTCCCGGAGCTTCCTGGTTCCGAGGAGGGTGAGGCCTCGCAGCCCCTCAGAGGGCCCCCTGCCCCTGCCCAGGGCTGGAGACAAGTCTGGCCCCATTTCCCCACTGGGAACTCGGCCAGCCCAGATGTTTCCTGAATCTTCTCCCTCCCCTCCCTTTTAGGCCCATCTCCAGAAAATTGTTCTCACCCTCCAAGCCCCTTCCTGGCCAGATTGCTTTGCCCCGGATTCCGCCTCAGGCTGGGAGGGGCCAAGACCCTGACTCTTCCTTCCCTGCGGTTTGACATTCCTGCGCTTCCCCACCCGCCTCGGCCTGCAGACTCTGGCTCTCAGGATGGGAGGCTGGGAAGCCTGGAGAGAAAACTGTCTCCGTCCCCTGATGCCCCTGAGCCCAGATGCGGGGAGCCAGAGGGGGCAGGCACAGACCGTGGGGCCGCCCCAGCCCTCCGGGGAGCGAGGCTGCCTGGGAGCTGTGTGGTGGGTGGGCGAAGGGTCGCAGCATGTGTGTGGGAATATGTTTTGAGTAAGAACAAACATTACCCAACTTTGCCCTAGTTTACAAGGCTGTGCTGGAGAGTGCAGGCCTTATGCCCTTAAGAGACCAGGTGTTTATAAATGGTGGTCAGGACTGAATCCAAACAGGATTCCTCTCCCAGGGCATGTTTGTGATGACAGCTCGAGAAATGTATGGGTTTGTCCTGGTCCATGTCTCCCCGTTGTTGAATGTAGGACTAGAGGATAGTATGGTTTTTGTTTTTTCTTCTTCTTGGGACTAGATCTCACTGTTACCCTGGATGGAGTGCAGTGGCATAGTCATAGCTCACTGCAGCCTCCAACTCCTGGGCTCAAGCGATGCTTCTGCCTCAGCCTCCAGAACAGCTGGGACTATGAGCTCGCGCCGCCACACCCAGCTAAATTCTTTTTCTTTCTTTCTTTCTTTTTGCAGTGATGGAGTTTCATTATATTGCTCAGGCTGATCTTGAACTCTTGGCCTCAAGTGATCCTCCCGCCTTGGCCTCCCAAAGTGCTGGGATTATAGGCATGAGCTACCGTGCCTGGCCAATAGTGTAGTTCTTAATACTTATCCTTCACTTAACCAAGAAAGGCCCCAGAGGAAGGTACTTGCCCCATTAAGCCGATGTTTATTGAGCATTTACTATCAATATGTTCCAGACACTATGCTGAGCCTGTCATAAGCATTGCTTCCTGTCATCCTCACCCCACCTGTGAGCAGGGGCCTGGCATCCCCATTTTGCAGATGAGGAAGATGAGTAACACTTGGTAAGTCAGTGGCAGCAGCTGCCCCATCCAGACTGTCAAAACAAACAAAACAACAGCAAACACACACATACACTCATAGTGGCCCCCATTTCTGTGGAACTGGATCACCTGCCTGGGGAGGGGGGGTCAGTCTGACAACATTTCTCAACTTAGTAATGCTGCTCAAGTGACAGAAGACAGGGAGAGACCCTGAGGGTCTGTGACACAGTCCAAAGTGGCAGCTTCAAGCAAAAAGTTCTCTGGAATTAAAAAGTTTTATTTTATTTCATAATTATTTTTGTAGTTTTATTTGGTAAAATACAGTATAAAATGTACCATCCTAACCATTTTGAGTGTATGGTTTAGTGGCATTAAGTAACTTCACATTGTCTTGCAACGGTCACCACCATGCATCTCCAGAACACCTTCCCTCATCCCAGACTGACTCGATACCCATCAAACAACATCCTACACAGAGCACGGTGGCGCCTGTAGGATCGCTTGAGCCCAGGACCAGAAGTTCAAGTTCAGCCTGAACAACGTAGCAAGACCCCATCTCTAAAAAATAAAGAGCAACTCCCCATTTCCCTGCCCCCAGCCCCTGGCAACCACCATTCCACTCTGTCTCTATGAACTTGACTACTCACTCTAGGAACCTCATATGAGTGGAATGGGGCAGTGTTTGTCCTTTTGTGACTGGCTTATTTTACTTAGCATAATGTCCTCGAGGTTTATCTGTGTTATTGTACATTTGTTTTAATATAAAAATAACCATGATACCATCATAAACCATCGCCAAAAAAATTTAACACCCCCCCCACACACACTTCCAATCTTAAAGTTAATGTTCCCAGAAGCTGAGCCGTGTCTCTTCAGTGTCTTTCTGTGTCCCCAAGATCACATGCCTTAGCGTGAGAAGCACGGACCAGGGAGGCCTGACGTTCAGGCCTGCACCCGGGGGTCTTCATGGCCCTAGCTTTCTGAGGCTGTCTTTGTTCTCCGCACTTGGGGAGGGCGGATTCTTAGGAATTTTCGATTGTTATGTTTATTTTTGTTTAGATTAATGTAAATGTTAATTTGTTGTTTCCTTTCAAAAATGAGACAACGGCCATGCAGGTTAGCTGGCCCAACATACCACAGCCAGTGGGTGGTAGACACAAGCGCCTCCCCAGGCAGGCTGAACACGCCCGGCTTCTTGGGGCCCCAAACTGCACACCCAGGGCCCCGGTGCAATGGGATTCCAACATGCCACCGCATACACCATGGCACGCTGATGCTGCTCATCTGAACCCCATTTGCTTGGTAGTTATGTTGCATTTAATTTCTACAGGTCTGCCATCCCTTATTTGCAATTATGAAATCCAAAAAGCTCTGAAAACTGAAAGTTTTCCCATAAGTTTGTCAGTAAGACCTGACGTGAACTGCTGTGAGGCTATTTGGAGTCTTGATTTATCCCTTTTAGGTGAATATTTGTATGTTTTGTGGCAGAGCTATGAATGTGTGTGTTTGCTGTTGCTTTGTTTATTTGTTCTGATTAAACAGGGCTTCCAACCCTGCCAGGGGTATTGTATAATATGCAGTTTAGGTCAGGTGTGGTGGCTTATGCCTATAATCCCAGCACTTTGGGATACTGAGGTGGGAAGATCCCAGGAGTGGGTAGCATAGACCTCATCTCTACAAAAATAAGAAAAAATTAGCTGGGCATGGTGGTGCATGCCTGGAGTTCCAGCTACAGGAGGGTGAGGAGGCAGGGTCACCTGAGCCCAGGAGTTGGAGGCTGCAGTGAGCTATGATCGTGCCACTGAACTCCAGCCTGAGCAAGAGAGCAAGACCCTGTCTCTTAAAAAAAATGCAATTTAGTAAATTCTAAAATCTAAAAATTCTCAATTCTGAGACCAATTCTCTTGGCCCCAAGAGTTTCTGATAAAAGATTGGGACCTGAAGATAGATATGTATGTAGATATACATATATATAAAATGAGATCATAGTGATATAAAACCCATAAAAATAAAGAACTTAGACCTAGTTTTACAACTCTGCGTGGTCAAGTGGCATTGCACTCTAAAACATGGGGCCAAGATTACAGTCCCAACGTCACTGAAGCTGGAGAAGCACCACAGAAACCTGAGGTTCCTTCCCCGTCGTTGAAGTCAAGCTTTGGAAGGTCTGTTCTAGAACTGTGAGGTGCTGGCCCTCTGACTTCCTGTTAGGTTTATTGCAGGTGGGAACCTGAAAAGCATGTATAGGACAGAATGTGGTTAATGCAAAACTTAGGCTTGTAAAACAATAGCCACAGGAGTCTGGGGAGTCCCCGGACTTAGTAGATCTGGCGGACAGCTGCAGCCAGCATTCCTTCCCCCTCACTCCCTGATGGACACCAAGGCTATCCCCCCAGTTCTCCTGATAAGGACGACGCCAGAGCAGAAGGATGGATGCGACTCGGGAAAGAGGTCATAGAAATTGGTCGTTTGAAGAAGAATTTACTACAAGCAGCTGATCTGCCCACCGTCCTCTGCCGCACATAGCAGGAAGCAATTCCTCACCTGCCAGTTTGGCCCAGAAACAAAGAACTGAACAGGGCAGGTGGGAGGGGGTCGGCTATCCCCATTTATAAAAACCCTCACTAAACCCCCTTCTGTGCTGACTCTCTTTTCGGACTCAGGCCACCCACACCAGGGTGAATAAACCAGCCATGTTGCTCCCACATAGCCTGTGTGTGAAATGTGTCCTTTGGGTCATTCACCCTTTCACTTTCTAGGTTTTGTTTCCAGGCCTTTGGTGCAAGGCACGAGCTGCCTCTCGGTGTCTGGGCTAAGAACCATCCAGACAGAGGCCAAAGCAGCAGAGGAGAGAAGCGGCCCCGGAGTGTGGTGAGGGCGAGACCAGGAGGAAAGGACCTCAAGAGCCTTGGCTGCTGGTCTCAGGGCTACCCATGCAGGCCTCTCCCTGACAGCCCCAGGGACAGCAGCAATGCAGCCTGGCGTGCAGGGTCTGCAACAACAGAACAGGGACTTGCTGCCACTCCGCAACCATCTGAGGCACCAACTCGGCTGCAGGACGCCGGGCCTGCTGCGGAGGCCACAGCGCCACCCTGAGCTTCGAGGTCCAGAGACGCCCCCAGGCCTGTGCTCCCGGGCTGGCTCCACACCCACACTGGCCTTAGTGGGGTCTGGGCCCTGAGCCCCTCTCCCACGTGGGAAACCAGCTCCCCTAACGTCTCAGCAAGTGTCTCCAGAGGAGCCGGGAGCCAGGTCCTTGGAGACGGAGTGAGTGTGTTCCCACGTGCAGAAGGGGGGCTGGGAGCGGTCAGGGGAGGTCTAGACGGCCCCTTCCTTCCCTGTGTCCCGCTGCTCTCCCTCCACAGGGCTCCGTCCTGCCTCATGCCCCTCCTGGTGCCCATTCCCAGGGTCTGAGTGGAGGCTGGGGCAGCTGGGGCCCGATGTCACTGAGGGGACATCCCAGGATTCCTGTTCTTTCTCTCTGGATGGCCCCCTTGACTTCGGGAAAGGGCAGGGGGAGCTATATTTCGGTCCCAGCTTTGAGGATAAAACTCCCCTGCAAAGGGCCAAGTGGCTTATCTTATGGCAGCCACTTGTCAGACACCCTGAGCACTGAATTCTCACTCCGCGGTCTTGCTTGCTGTTTCAAAGAGCTGACTTGGATGTGGCAACAAGCGGGAAGAAGAGGACTGAGGCGGCATCTGAAAGCACAGCGTCGGGTGGAGGGGCAGAGTGGCACCTGGTGTTTCAACACGCAACCTCCTCTCTGTCCCCAACAAGTGAATGACAGTAACCAGGGGTGCGGATGATGTGTTGGAGGGTGGGGAGAAGTTAGAGAAATAAATGTACAAATCCTCAAATATGGAGCGTTCTGTCTTCCTTTGGATTCCAGGTGGGCTGTAGCATAGGTTCTGTGACTTTTATAGTAGGAATAGTTGAATATTCTGATTGCAAGATTCATTTCAGTCTAAATTAGCACAGCACTAGCATGCAGGGACAATGCGGTGTGCCAGCGGCCAGGCCTGGAGAAGCTGACTGTGTGCCTCTTTCCAGCTCTGCGTCCAGTGGCGTCACCTCGGCAGCTTGTGAACTGCCCCCCTCCGCACGCGGTGCTGCTGCTCCTCCCGAGAGCTGGCTGTGAAAGTCTCACCACCACTGGACAGGTCTGTCCTCAGCTCGCGGCACAGAGCAGGCACATTAAATATTCAAGGAATGAATGAATGAATGAATGAACAACCTCCAAAAAAGAAGGAAGAAGGGAAGCAGCATCCTCTAAGTTCAGTTCAAGGAGAGTTCAACAAACACCCTGTGCGGGGCGCTGCAGGGCGTGTGTGTCCTGGGGTAGCCCAGCTTCCGGACTTCCCATCTGGGGACACCGCCAGTCCTTGTGTCCGGGTCCTGGCCGCCAGGCTGCAGGCGTGCTCCTCTGGGGGCTGAGTCTACAGGGGTTTCTTCTAGGGGTGGCATGGGTCAGCGTGGCCTAAAAGCGGTAGCGGCGGTAGTCCAGCATCTAGCAGGACAGGGCCCAACCCGAACTGTTCCTGGGCCACCACCTGTGGCATTGGCAGGGGTTCCAGCCCACTTCCGTGCCCGATTCTCCGGCTTTCTGTCAATCCCCTGAGGTCCCAGTGTCCTTCCTCTAAGCAACTTGTATGTTTACGTTCACTAAGTCCTTTTCTGTGGCGCACAACCAAGAACCCACGGGTCAGTTCAGGTCCTCGGGGAAGCAGGCGCCAAGGCGGGACCAGATGTGCCAGAGATCTACGGGGAAGAGCCGTGGAGATAACGGAGGGAGCGGGCGGGGAGCCTTCCACGCCTCCAGTGGCGCCTGGTGGCTGGAGGCTTCTCACAGGCCTGTCCTGAGGCGACCCTTCAGGCCACCACAGACCTCTGGTACAGGGCACAGCCATGAAAAAGATCTCTGCCCTTGCGGAGTTCACAGTTCAGAGGGAGAAAGAGACAAAATATCACCGCAGTAGCTGGAGAGTGCCAGGGCAAAGCCTGCCACCATGAGACAGCAGAGGCAGACGTCAGGGAAGGGGAGCCCTGGGGTCTGCGCGCCCTCCCCCTCCCCTCTCCAGCCTTCCATCCCAACCCAACCACACGGAGAGATCCGCAGCTCATTTCCTAGCCTCTTCCCTGGATCTGCCTTCTGCAGAAACAAGATCACAGTGTAGCGAATTGAAGACACAGGTCTGAGGGAGCCTGGAGGGGGCAGAAGAAATTCACTTTTATTCAGCACCTAGTAGGAGCTTTATGGAAGCCAGTTACTTCCCTACCCCACCACCCTCTGTGTGAGGCTCCAGTGAGCAAGTCGAGGCTGGAGGAGGTGACAAGGCTTGCTCAGGCTCACGCAGAAGCAAAGCCGGGTTTCGGCCCAGGTCTGTCTGCTTCCCAGGGCTGCCTTCTTCTGCCACCCCAGGCACCCTGACCCCCGACTGGAAGGGGCTCTCTGGTGCAGCCAGTGGGTGGCATAAGGCAGTGCAGAGGGGGCTTTGCAATGGGAAGGAAGGTCTTACTCTTCCGCCCTGCCCCCCGATCTTCTTTCTAAACGACCATATTTTTATGCACCAATTATGTTTTGGGTAGGGCGCTCACCACATCTCTGTGAGGTAGGCGGAGGAGAACGTGAGTCCTGGAGAGAAGTTCTTGCCCACGCCAGCCATTGGTGGAGCCAGACTGCAGCGTCCACGGCCACCCCTTACCACTGTGTGTGAGTCCTGCCACTCCAACCACTGGGTCCTCCCTGCAGCTGGGTAAGGCTTAGGGTCTGGGTGTCTGAGATGCAGGGATCAGAGGAAAAGTGGGAACAGAGCAGGAAGGTGAACTTCTCTGGGCCTCAGCTGCCCCTGCCCTGCAGCTCAAGAAGCATTTTCCTCCCACGTAACAGGGGACCTTTGACCAAGCTCAGAAAAGTCCCAGCTAGTGGGGGCAGGGAGTGGAGCTTTT
>VBSM01001979.1:24666890-24681376 GCA_008086735.1 Cheirogaleus medius | reverse complement strand
AAAAAAAAAAAAAAATATATATATATATAAAATTAACATTTTGAAAATATTTGAGTTTTAAAAGTGTCCTCAGAGACTTTCATCTTTTTAAGGAAAATCTATATTACAAGTTTTTAAACAACTGATGTAATGGCTTTCTATAAAGAAATCTCTTGCTCAATTAAAACAGTGAGTCTAATTTAGATTCTGAACTCCCAGTTTTTCAAGGACATGGAAATATTTTTAATTGCTCTCTCTGTTTTCCTCTGGAACCCTGAAACAAGTTGTTCCTGAACTTCTGCCAGTTGTCGACGGGCCCTGTCTGGCTCTGGCGAGCGAGCTGCACGGCCGGTGTGGGCGCCTTGTTCTCCACTGCGCACCGCGCTCGCTACGGTCCCTGCGCGGGGCTTCTGGTCACCTGTGGGTCACCTCGCCCACACTCGGGACAGCTGTCGGAGCCCGGGCTGCAGGGTGGCGTCCTGCCCCCGCCCCCGCCACGGCGCCTCCCCGCGGCTCTAACCGCTGCCTGTCCCGCAGGCGGAGATGCGGCTGCTCCTGCTCCTGCCGCTGCTGCTGGCCCCGCCGCCCGCGTCCGCGGTGAGTGCGGCCCCGCCCCGCCCCCGGGAGGACACTGCGGGGTGGCAGGGGCGAGGACGCGTGGGTCCCTGGCTGGTTGGAGCCCACCGGTTGCGGCAACGTCCCAGGAGAGGGCAGTGTCGGGGAAGATGGGAAGGGAGGAGGCGAGCCGGCCGGCTTGAGCTCCTTCACAAAGGGCCGGGACAATGAAGCCGGCTGGCCAGGGTGCAGGTTGGAAGGATGGCACCTTCTCACCACCCTCCCCCTTCGGAAGGTGGTAGGTGCACTTCATGGAGGCGCAGTTAATGCTGGTCCCCCAGGTGGTCTTCCAAGGGGGAAGGACAGATGGGGGAATGGGAGGTGGGCAACGGTGGGACCAACCAAGGTGCAGGGCTAGGTGGCCCATCCCACCAGACACCTGTCACCTGGAAGCAGTTGCAACTTCAGAGGTGTGAGCTGCCTGTCATTTCGTGTCCCCTTGGAGTTAGCACTGGAGCAGGACTGCCCAGTAGAACCTTCCAAGATGATGGACAAGTTCTGTGTCTCTGCTGTCCAATAGGTAGCCACTAGGTCCATGTGGCTATTGAACACTTGAAATGTGGCTCATGCAACTGAGAAGCTGAGTTTTAATTTTATTAGCCTTTAATTTAAATTTAAATAGCCACACGTGGCTAGTGGCCATCATATCAGACTGTGCACATTTTCAGAGGGGATAAAAGAAACCAACAGGTGATCAGAGTAGCTGTTTCATTATCAAGGGCCTAAAAGACAGGGCTCCCTGGAGAAGGTGGCTCGGTTCTGAAGACACACAGGAAATCTTGATCGCAAGACCTGCCTTTGGGGAGGAGAGGCTCTGAGAGCTGGGTGCTGCCCTGGTTGGTGCCTGGCAGAATAAAGGGCACAGAGGCAGCCAGGCCCTGTCCTGTCCTGGAGAGCTGTCCCCAGGGAGAAACCCACAGCCCTGTCCACCCCTCTATGAGGCAGGCAGGAAGCGAGAGAGGAAGGGTCCCTGAGAAAGGACCCAAACTGCTGCTTCTGTGGGTTCGTGGGTG
The DNA here is from genome assembly GCA_008086735.1 of Cheirogaleus medius. Lineage (NCBI taxonomy): Eukaryota > Metazoa > Chordata > Mammalia > Primates > Cheirogaleidae > Cheirogaleus > Cheirogaleus medius. Next base: position 24,679,769 of record VBSM01001979.1, on the reverse strand, counting down.
GGGGTTGAGCAGGGCTCCTCTGACAGCCCGGTGTGGGGCAGGGGGGAGTGGAGGTGGGCGCTGGGCCCTCCTCCAAGAGCCCTGCAGCTCCAACACAGGCTGCAGAGCAGGTGGGCCAGAGCCAGCCTTCCTCAAGTCCTCTCCACCACCTGCCAGCTCCCCAGTCACCTTGTGGACCTTGCTCTTAAGTGGCACACTCTAAGCTCTTCAGTGTATGCTGGTCCTCCAGCTGCAGGACGGCCAAAGCCCAGGGGCAGGGACCACTGGGACAGTGTCAAGGTCGTAGGATGAAATCCTAGAGCCACCCTGTAATAGCCACATGACCCCAGGCAAATCACCAAGCTGTAGATTCCTCTAATTTGGGGGTAATAATGCCCACCCCAGGTTGTCATGCAGATGAAACCAATCATGGTTTACGGAGCACCCTGGATCCTATTAGGCCCTTTCTCCCGTAGAAACACCTGAGCAGCCTTCGCCCGCCACCTCCTACTGGCAGTGTGGGCGTCTCAGGAGGGTCTGGGCGCGGCCTGGGCCGGGCACTCTTCTCCCCTACCCTCGGCCTGTCTGGTGGAGGGGCTTGCCCTGCTCACAGCTCAGCGGCCTCCGTTCCTGGTTCTAGCTGGCGCAGGGGCCACAGCCGGGTCCTGAGCACCTTCTCGGGATCCCTCTAGTGCTGCCAGGGCTCAGTGTGAACAGAGCGAGTGGATGACTAAAGGCGGTGGACTGTGGGTCCCCGTGCCCCAGCCTCTGCTCCTGCACACGCGCTCGCTGTCTCTCACACCCCCACGCACACGGGGCAGCCGATTCCCCTGGAAATTGCGGCAGGCAAGGGGGCCCCTGGGTGGCTCAGGTAGGAGTGGGAGCAGGAGTGGGTGGGGTGCTGACAGCAGCAGGGACAGGTGGGGGCAGGCCCAGGTGGGGCTGGGCTGTGCTGTGCTAGCTCATTCTGCTTCACACCGTCGTGCACTTGGTGGTTTGGCTAATTACAGAGAAGGAGAACGTGCCTTCTGGAGAGGCAGCGTGCGGCGAGCGGACGGAGCCCGGCTCTAGGATCAGACAGACCCGGGCTCTTAGGCATGCGTGCTGGTGCCCGGGCTGGTGGACGCCTGCCTCACAGGTGCAGGGAGCAAGAGAATGTTCGAGAGGGACGCATCCTGGGCTTGGCCCTTAGGGGCCCTGTGTTCAGGACAGTCTTCCCCGACTTCAGCCTACCAGCCACAAGGTGGCTCTGTGGCAGAGGCACTCCTTGTTGCCTTGGCCACACCTTGGCCCGGCCCAGCTCTGGGGACAGAGGGAGGGAGGCTCAGGCTGCAGTTCAAAGGAGCCAAGACAGACATCTGAGCAGGCCTTGGGCCGAGAGGGATTAATAACCAGGCCAGGCCAGGCCACAGGTGAGAAGGCAGCAGCCCTCAAGGGCCACTGCGTTAATTCCTATAATGTGGGGATGAGGCTTTGTGCATTAGGGGGTGAGAGGGAGGGTGCCAGAATCCCAGCCAGGACTGCAGGGTCTCCCTAGAAAGTCCCCCCCACCCCCAACACTCAGTATCTTCCCTTTGAAAATAAAAGCTTGATCCAAGCCCATTTCAATTTAAAATTTCATTGAGAGAACACTCTGATAATTTGGTTCACTGGTTTCAAAAGCTTAGAGATTTTGTCCCAGTTAGAACTGAAGGAGGCTGGGCGCGGTGGCTCACACCAATAACCCTAGCACTCTGGGAGGCCGAGGCAGGAGGATCGCTCAAGGTCAGGAGTTTGAGACTAGCCTGAGCAAGAGCAAGACCCCATCTCTACTAAAAATAGAAATAAATGAATTAGCCAACTAAAAATATATAGAAAAAATTAGCCGGGCATGGTGGCACATGCCTGTAGTCCCAGCTACTTGGGAGGCTGAGGCAGGAGGATGGCTTGAGCCCAGTTGGAGGTTGCTGTGAGCTAGGCTGACGCCACGGCACTCTAGCCCAGGCAACAGAGGAGTGATTTTTTTTCCTAGAGATTATGTCCTGACACCCTAAAATAGAGTTCCCCTCCAGCAAATGGGCCATGTTTGCAGCACACTGTCTGCCTCCTGGAAAAATTGTGAAATCAATTCTAATACCTGCCCAGTTCCTTTGGACTCATCTAGAGTATCATTTGATTCCCCTAGAGAGGAAGGTGGGAGCAGAGGCTTGGAGTGAGGCTGGCTTGCCATTGTGTCTACCTGTTCCTCTGTGGCTTCCTCTCTCTCTGCCTCGCTTTTCTAATCCATGCAGTGGAGTCTATTGGGTTGTTCTGAGGATTAAATGAGAAAACATGCATGTAGCATGTGGACTCCTGATGCCAGCCACAAGGCGTCATATCTCTGGTGGGAAACTCTATGTGTTAGGATTAAATTCTTTTTGCAGAGTCCCAAATAACAGTGCTTCGAACAAGACGGACTTGAGCCCTCTCCCAGGATCTTTGTTCTGTCTCACAAAGTCCTCTGAGCTCTAGGAGCTCTCTTTGCTTCACTTTTTCAAGGCTCTGTTTCCAAATTACCTCACAGTCTAGAAGGCTGCTCCAACTCCAGCCATCACATCTGCTTTCCAGCCAGCAGGAGGGAATACAGGAGGAAGAAGAAAACCACAGATGTACATGCAAGCTATCTCTTAAGGAGATTATGAGAGGCTGTTGCCAACACTTTTAATTTACATCCCACTGATGGGAACTTAGTGATGTAGCCACAGTTGGCTGCAGGAAGTCTGGGAAATGTATTTTTTATTTTGGGCAGCCCGGTATCCAGCTAAGAGTCAAGTTTTCAAGGGTCCTCTCACAACAGGAGAAGGGGGATAAATTTTGGGGTACTCCTGGGAGTCTCTGCCACAGATGGGCAGGAAGAGACCGCACCCCATGTTGCTTCCCTTTCCTATTTTCCTTTAGCCTTGCCCATCACTGTTAACCCACAAATGCTCGGGCCCTCCCTCAGGTGCCCCTGGAACTCCAGACTTTTCCCAGCTGCCTTACCCCTCTCAGCCCCCAGGCCTGGCTCTCAGCCCTTATGGTAAAGCTGGCTACATTTGTAAATGAGTACGTTTTGGGGTGCCTGGCAGTGCTCCTGAATCCTAAAGGGCTGGCTCCAGAGGGTTCCTCCAACGGGAGGAGTGTTTTTAGGCAGAGTGCCCTGGGGGGGGGGCACCTGGGCTCATGGTCGGACGGAGCATGTCGTCTTCTGCAGGCTCCCCAGGTGAGGCGGCAGAGTGACACCTGGGGCCCCTGGGGCCAGTGGAGCCCCTGCAGCCGGACCTGCGGAGGGGGCATCAGCTTCCGGGAGCGCCCCTGCTACTCCCAGAGGTAGGGAGGCGTGAGGGCAGGCGTGAGGGAGGCTGGCTGCTGGGTCGTCGCTAGGTCACACGAGCAGAACCCACCGAGCAACAGATTCGTTCTGGAAGCGGCATCAGTGGCGAGCAGGAAATGAAATCGCTTCCCATGTACTGACCCTGCGGACTGGAGCACGTCCCCTTCGCGTGTCCCTGAGTCTCTAGCTCCCGGCGCAGCACCTGGCATAGGGCAGGTGCGGTGAATTGTCATGGAATTAATGACCCATCTTCAGGCAATTCCTAACTCCTGTGGCTTCTCTGCCCTCAGCCTTTGTCACGTACAGGTGTTCCCCACTTCAGGTGGTTTACTGAGCACTTACTAGGGTGCAGGGGCGGGTTCCTGAGGACCGGTGAGTGAGGAGAGACCAGGCACTATTCTAAATGCCTTATATGACTTATTACTCCTTAAATCGCAGAATAACCTTACCAGGTGGGTACATATCACATCTTTATCTCCAAGGGCAGGACTTGGGGGTTCTTTGGAAATTTGCTCTGAAAGGCCGGAGTTAGACAAACCGCAGGACAGTGAGGCTTCTGAGTCTTGCTTCTCCCAAAAGCACGCTCGTGGGGCCTGTCACACCTGCCTAAGGGGGGTTGTGGGGGGGGCACCCCCTCCTCGCCTTGCTGCCCCTCTGGCCCCGCGCTGCCCACGGGGAGCCCCACGGAAGCTGGGGGGCTGCAGGAGAGCCCCAGGAGGGGGCGGAGGTGTTGAGTCACCGGCGCTCTGGTTCCCCAGGACAGATGGAGGCTCCAGCTGCGTGGGCCCCACCCGGAGCCACCGCTCTTGCCGCACCGAGGTAAAGCCCCCGGGGCACCCGCTCCCGCAGCCCCCGTCCCGCTGGCGTCCCGGCCCGCTCGTGTAGCCGGCCTGGGAGTGGGAGCCCCGGGCTCGGGGCTGGGGCGGAGGCGCGGGGACCGGGACCCAGGCCTCGCTGGGGCGCCTGCGCCTGGCGACCCCTCCCTCCGGCCCGCAGAGCTGCCCCGACGGCGCGCGGGACTTCCGGGCCGAGCAGTGCGCGGAGTTCGACGGCGCGGACTTCCAGGGCCGGCGCTACCGGTGGCTGCCCTACTACGGCGGTAAGCGGCGGGGACGCGCGTCCTGCTGCGCCGAAGCCGCGCCAAACCTCACAAAATCACGGGTACCCCAGCACGTGCCCGCCGCAGCCCAACGCTGGTGATGGTTTTGGGGTCTTGCCATCCCGTCTTCCCTGTGCATGCGTTTGCAGACTGAGCTGTGGCGTGTCTACACCATTGCAAGCCCGCCGTAGTTCAGCTGCTGGCCGGAGCATCCCCGCGTGGTGGGGCGGCGGGTTGGTGCCCCCTTGGGCGAACTGGGGCTTGATAGAGCAAGACCTCATTTCCCCAGGCTCGGGCGGCTGCGCAGTTGGTCTGAGTAACTCTGAGGTGACGCAGCTCATTAACTTTTAGAGAAATATAGTCCAGGAGAACACCACCAACACGCATGGAACTAAAACATCTTAGATGAGTCAGAAGATACGTTAGGTCAGCATAATCCTTCGTATTACTTTTCACTGCTCACTGCAAATGTCCCCTGGAAACTCCAGGAATTCTGAATCAGTGAACGCTAATGTCTTGTGTGCGTTTGTCGGGGGAGGGTCTGGGCCTCCGTGGGGGCCTTTGGCATTCAGTCCTCCTCTGCATCCTGAGATAGACCTGTGTTAGAAATCACTGAACGGCCAGGTGAGGTGGCTCATGCCTGTAATCCTAGCACTCTGGGAGGATTGCCTGAGCTTAGGAGTTCGAGACCAGCCTGAGTAAGAGTGAGACCTGTCTCTACCAACAACAGAAAAAATTAGCCAGGTGTGGTGGCACATGCCTGTAGTCCCAGCTACTCAGGCTGAGGCAGGAGGATCACTTGAGCCCAGGAGTTGGAGGTTGCAGTGAACTATGAAGACGCCACTGCACTCTACCCAGGGCGACAGAATAAGATCCTGTCTCAAAAAAACAAAAACAAAAAAAAAATTTAAGTATTATTCACATTTTAGAAAAATTGGAACACAGAAGAAGGTCTAAAAAGAATGGTAGAAGGTGCCTTCCTTGTTACGGAGATGATTACGATGCTGTTTGCAGTTTTTGGCTGTTTAAACAAGGAGTATATATATGTATATATATAAATAAGAAAAAAGTGACAATCACACTGCATCTTTCACAGGATCACAGCATTTTGTTCTAGCCCTTTTCATATTATTTTCTCTGTTTATGTGTACATATTTGTAATTATTGCATATCACCATTTTGCATTCTGGGTTATAAGCACCTTCCCACATCTTCACGAACAACATTTTTAACTGCATAGTCCACATGCGTAGTATTCTGTTCATAATTTAAAGAGCCCGTTGTTAACACTGAGCCATTATAAGTAAGGCCGAGGTAGACCTCTATTAAGTGTGTCACTTTTTCTCATTCTGGGATTTTCTTTTACTTGAGCCTAGAGAAGCAGCAGGTTCAGGGGAACATCCTTTCTCCCTGGGATGGGGGTGGGGATCTGTGCCCCTTGGGCTCCTTCCCTGGTGCCAGGACAGGCTTTGGGCCCTGGGGGGGAGGGGCATCGTGGACCCTTGAGATCGCAGCCTTCCCCTCTTGTCCACCCCAGCCCCTAACAAGTGCGAGCTGAACTGCATTCCCAAGGGGGAGAACTTCTACTACAAGCACAGGGAGGCCGTGGTCGACGGGACGCCCTGTGAGCCCGGCAGGCAGGATGTCTGTGTGGATGGCAGGTGCCGGGTGAGTTGTGTCCAGCACCGCCCCCTCCTGCTGGCTGGGGACTTCGTGCAGGTGTCTCTCTGCCCAGCACCGGCAGGGCCAGGTGGCTGTCATGAGCTCAATGTCTTCTCAAGTTACCAGGACACTAAGACTAGCTCCTCGGGTGCCTTGTAGCCATCACAGGTGCCCTGTGACATCCTTCCCTTTGTCCTTTGAGAATGCTAGCCCCACTGCAAGACAAGCCCTGTGGGTGGCATGTTACAGAAACCCAGCTAAAACTGACTCCAGAAAAGCACTACAGAACGTTGAGGGATGGCTGTAGGGACTGAACGATGATGCTGGAAAGTCTCTCCTCTGTGTCTGCGTCAGGGTCAGGTAGGCTCTTGCTGTGAGGCGTGAGGGCGGCCGCGGGCTTCTGCTGTACGGGCCTGACGACTCCCAGGGCCTCGTTCCGGGAGTTCCAGCAACCTGGGGTTGCCTCCAACTTGGCTTGGCGTGGGGCTCACCCTGAGCTTGCCTGAACCCACATTTGGGGAGCTCCATCCACGTTCTATGGGAGAGAGGTGACCCTCAAAGGAAAACAGGGTGTAGTTACCAGAGAGAAGGGGAGACGGGAGCAGAACAGGCAGACAAGTGGATCGTCAGCCACCCCCAGCTTGCGACTGGCTGCGTGACGCCCGATCACCCCGCCCTGCTTGGACTGCGCAGGCGCTGGGTTAGGACAGGCTGCCTGGGGCCTGGATCCTGGTATGTCCGTGACATATTCTCCTATGACTCCCGGCAGGTTGTCGGCTGTGACCACCAGCTAGACTCGTCCAAGCAGGAGGACAAGTGTCTGCAGTGTGGGGGTGACGGCATGACCTGCTTCCCCGTCACAGGCACCTTTGATGCCAATGACCTCAGTAGAGGTGGGAGTCCCCGGGAGGACAGCTCACACGAGGGTCTGTTGCCTGCCCCTTCCTTGCCTGTCTCCCCTTCTGGCCGAGGCTCCTGGCCAAGTGGCCTCATGGAACCCAGAGGGTCTGGCTGGCTCAGGTTCTGTCTAAAAGCCCTCTGTGGCCTCAGGGTGGAGGCCATGCTCTCCAGTTAGGACCCTCGCCCACTAGTCCGGTCTTACCTCATCCTGCCACCACCTGATGCCCCTCCTGTCCCTTCCCCCTCTCAGTCTGCTCTGCGTGTCTGAGCCTTCCCGTCCCTCTGGCCTTCATAAAGCTGTTCCCTCTGCTAGGAACACTGGTCCCCAAGCCCGGGCCCTGCCTGTCTCCTGCTTGCCCTCCCTGGCCCCGAGCTGTGCTGCCGCATGAGCGCCCACGGGGACAGCTCAGCACCCCACACCCATGTCTCTGCCCCGCCAGGCTACAACCAGATCCTCGTTGTTCCCATGGGGGCCACCAGCATCCGCATCGAGGAGGCTGCTGCCAGCCGGAATTTCCTGGGTGAGAGCCGCGGGGCGGGTCCTGGTGGGTTTGGGGCTGTGGGGGAGGCGCGCTCCCACCCTCCCAGCTGACTAGGGCCATCTCACCTGTGCGCAGCGGTAAAGAACGTTCTAGGGGAATACTACCTCAACGGGCACTGGACCATCGAGGCAGCCGGGGCCCTGCCAGTGGCCAGCACCATCCTGCAGTACCAGCGGGGCACCGAGGGGGACCTGGCCCCTGAGCGGCTGCATGCCCGGGGCCCCACCTCGGAGCCCCTGGTCATCGAGGTGAGCGGGGCTGTAGGGGGAGAGAGCCAGTGGGTGGCCCATGGTCCCAGGAGCCACCAGGCCCTGCACACCGGCTGAGGCTGGGCGGGGGTTTGAGGGGTGCCCCAGCAGCAGACCTCCACGAGGACCCTCTGTGGCAGCTCCTCAGCCAGGAGCCCAACCCTGGCGTGCACTACGAGTACCACCTGCCCCTGCGCACCCCCGGTCCCGGCCCCCGCTGGAGCCACGGCTCCTGGAGCGACTGCAGCGCCCCGTGTGGCGGAGGTGAGGGTGCAGACGGCTCAGGTAGGGTGGGGAGAGCGGGCCCCATGTGCCAGGTTCCACAGTCAAAGCGGGGCAGGTCACAGCCCTCATTCAAGCAGTCCTCAGGGCAGACGGACAAGTAGGTGAGAAATCTGCATGTTGTGGAGTCCCCGGGGGGAAGACCCAGGGGTCTGGGAGCTCCTCGAGGGACCCCGGCCTGAGCTAGGAGAACCGGAGGGGCTTCCCAGAGGCAGTGGCATCTCCCAGGAGATGGTACCCCACGGGGTGCAGACCAGGCCTGCAGCCAGGGACCAGGTGTCAGCAGGGCTCTGTCGCTCACAGCTAAAACTCTTTGAGCCTCAGTTTCCTCATCTGCAAATTGGGAATGATGATGGCACCTGCCTCAGTGGGTCATTTGAGACTTAATTGAGATGACCTGCGGGATGTGTCCAGAATGGCACCTGGCCCAGAGAACGCGTTTGGCGTTTGGTGAACGTTGCCTCCGCGCAGGTCACCAGTCCCGCCTGGTGTTCTGTGCCGTCGACAACGAGGCCTACCCCGACCACGTGTGCCAGCACGAGCCGCGGCCGGCTGACCGCCGTTCCTGCAACCTGCACCCGTGCCCGCAGACCAAGCGGTGAGGCCTCGCCAGCCCCTGCACCCCGGGAGGCCCGGGAACGTGGGTGGGAAGGGAAGAACAAAGAGGGCTGGTGGCCCTGGGCTCCCCACAGCTGTGGCCGGGGTTCGGGGTGACAGCTGTCACTGCGGGAGGCAGTGAAGGGCCTGAGCACGAGGTCTAGGGCGCTGTTCTCTCTGTGTGACCACGAAATACTCAGACTGTCCAGGCTGGCGGCAGGAGGGTCAGGGAAGGTACCGGAGGTCCCCGTCTGTCCCAGCCGGCAGGAGGCTTGGCTGGGCAGGTGCCGAGGGGTGGGCCAGGGTCAGGTTGAAGGGCCTGCTGGCATTGGCAACGCCTTTGTTCGCGCACAAAGGACCTCTTACCTGCACCGGCCTGGAGCGTGGCGCCTTGCTGGGGCCCGGCGTGTGTGTGGGACCAGGTAATCCGCGGGCCACGGGCTCCCCGCGGGGCTGGTGCTGTTCTGCCCCCCACTGGGCCTCGGTGGCAGCTGGCCTCACGGGATGGTGGCGGGCTTGGCTTTGCATGGCGTGGCTGGGACTGCCCTTTCCTCCGGGGCCTTGCACCTGGCGCCAGGCAGGGCTGCTCCACTCACGGGTGAGCACAGCCCTCAGGAGACGCCCCTGCTAAGGCCAGACCCAGAGGGAATGGGGTCTGACTGGGGAGACGGGACGTGGCGAGAAGAGGGGGTGCCCAGGCGAGGACAGCACAGCAGGGGAGCAGCTGGGCATGATGGAGAGGACGTCAGGGAGGACCTGCGCCTTTGTGCCAGCCCGATGTTCAGGGACAGGCCGGGCGGGGTCCTCAGGCCCCTCCTGTGTGAAGGCTGATTGACGCCCCCTCGGGGCTGGGCTTCAGCTCCTCCTGGGCCGGCCTCACCCGATCCCCACTCCTGCCAGCTGGAGGACAGGGCCGTGGACACCCTGCTCGGCCTCCTGCGGGGGTGGCTCCCAGTCCCGCTCCGTCTACTGCGTGTCATCTGATGGGGACAGCGTCCAGGAGGCTGCTGAGGAGGCCGAGTGTGCTGGCCTGCCTGGGAAGCCCCCTGCCACGCGGGCTTGCAACCTGCAGCACTGCGTGGTCTGGAGCCCGGAGCCCTGGGGAGAGGTGAGGCCGCTGGCTTGGATGGGCTCGGGCTTTGTCCTCTGCTGTGGAAACTGAGATCCTGGGGGCCAAGTGACCGACCAGGTCGTCTTGGAATCTGTGGCCAAGACTCGGGCCAGAAGCAGGTGCCTGCACCCTGGCCTTTCAGTGCTTTCTCCCCCTCCGGGATCCCAGGGCAGGGCAGGGCAGGGCAGGGCAGGAAGAAGCTGGCTGTGTCGTCTGGGGCCAGCAGTGTCTGGGGCTACTAATTGGTGCAACTAAATTTGTTCAAGCTACAAACGAGGGGACGTGGAGAACGCACCTCTGCCTGTTGTTGGTAGCCATGGTTCAGGCTGTGTGACCTCAGGGGAGTGACTCAGCCTCTCTGGGCCTGGGAGGAGGTCTTGGGCAGTAGGGTGCTGTCCACCTCCATGCAGGGCCCCTCTGGGTGGAGGTGAGCTCTTGCTGACAGCCTGGTCCTTGCAGTGCTCTGTCAGCTGCGGTGCTGGCGTCCGAAGGCGGAGTGTCACTTGCCGAGGCGATGAGGGGTCTCTGCTCCATGCCACAGAGTGCCCCTTGGAGGAGCAGCCCCCGCTCACTGAGCCCTGCGTGCGTGAGGACTGTCCCCTCCTCACTGGCCAGGCCTGGCTTGTTGGCGCCTGGGGTCTGGTGAGTGTTCCCGTGCCTGCTGCCCAGCTCTGGGTCCTTGGGTCTCACGTGCACCTGTCTTTGGATCTGACACACATCATTGGGTGCCTTCCCCTCCCTCTCTCCACATGGGTCCCCCCCAACCCCAGCCTCAGGATCTCTCTCCCCCACCCATGGGCCTCAGTGCTCCAAGAGTTGCAGCTCGGGCACTCGGAGGAGACAGGTCGTCTGTGCCATCGGGCCGCCCGGCCACTGTGGGAGCCTGCAGCCCTCGAAGCCCTCGGAGGTGGAGCCCTGCAACATGCAGCCCTGCCACCTGCCCCAGGGTAAGGACAGGAGGGGCAGGGAGGAGCCTGAGCCCACCTCTCCCCCACTCACTGACAACCTAGCAGCCTGCACCTGGCCAGCCGCGGGGACCAACGCTCCCCTCGTCTCCACCCACGGACACCTTTACCAGCCAGAAAGTCCAGCTTGTATGCAACCTCACGAGCCAGCCCCGTTCTTCCACTCAGAAGTAGCATCTTCCCCCCGGCCCCACCCCTCACAGCATGGCATTTCTGTGTCACTTGGATTGTATACGGCTAGTAAGACCTACTAGCTAGGCGCTTGAGGGCTGGGTCCCTGATGTCCTTATTCCTCCTTATACTCCCTGCAGAATTTACCTTGCGTGGGCAGGTACTCGGGAGATGTTTGTTGAGTGAGTGCGTGCAGAGGGAGAAAGGTGGTCCAGGAAGGATTGTGCTCGCACACTGTTTCTGCCTCGGTCTCCCCCGCCCCTCATCCCCATCCTGCTGGGAAAGGAGGCCTCCCAGGCACGAGGACCTGCAGGAGAATGGGAGGGAGGCTGCTTTGCTTGGTGTGAGCATGGGACGTTGAGGAAGGGCGCGGGTTGTGCCTGATCTGAGGGTGCCGCAGGGCTGGCCTTCCGAAACTGCAGAGAGGTGTGTCTGGCATTGATGTGCTAGTGAGGGGGACTCTGTGAGCTGTGGGGACCCCGAACTGGGGGGGAGGGCAGGATTCCAATGGAGGCATGTGGCAGGGTGGCAAAGAACCAGGGGCCTTGGAATTGGCAGCAGACTGGGTTCAAATGCACTCCACTGCCGACCAGCTGTGTGGCCCTAGGCGGGTGCCTCTCCTGTCTGATCCTCAGTTTGCCCATCTGTACAATGAGTTATTAATAAAAAAAAAAAAAAAGAGTGACTTTCAGCTGGGTGCGGTGGCACACGCCTGTAGTCCCAGCTACTCAGGAGGCTAAGGCAGGAGGATCGCTTGGGCCCAGGAGATTGAGGCTGCAGTGAGCTATGATCATGCCACTGAAGTCTAGCCAGGGCAAGAGAGCAAGACCCAAAAAGTGACTTTCTGAGCACATGGAGTGTGCAGGGAAAACACAGGTGGGTAGTAGTGGTGGCGAGGCCATGTGGGTGAACCCGGCTCTGTCCACCCAGTGGCTCTGGCGCTGCCTCGGCCTGGCCTCACACTCGCCAGCAGGGCGAGCCCTGGACTCCGCGTCCAGCTCTGGGCAGAGCCGCTCTGTTCCCCAGGGCCCTGGGTGCCGTCAGGTCCTGAGCCTGCCCCAGGGACAGGTAGGATTCACATAGAAAGGGGGGAAAAGAAAAGAGAGTTTCAGGCCAGGCTGCATTGTAAAAGCAAAGCTTTTTATCACTATTCTTTTTCTGGTCAGCAAAACATATACTTTCTAACATATCTATGTCTCCCTTTTTAATTGATATGTGATAATTGTACACGTTTATGAGGGTGTATGTGATATTTGATACATGCATAGAATGTGTAATGATCAAATCGGTAAAATTTATGATGTCCATCGCCTCAGACATTTATCATTTCTCTGTGTCGGGATTATTTCAACTCCTCAAGCTATTTTGAAATATACAATATTTAACTATAGTCGCCCTAGTATGCTAGCGAACATGAGAACTCGTTCCTGTCTAACTACATGTGTGTACCCATTAAGCAACCTCTCTCCATCTTCCGCCGACCCCCTGCCCGGCTCTGGTAACTGCTACTCCACCCCCCACCCCCGAGGTCGCTTTTCTGCCTCCCACTCGCGGGTGATGAGTGAGAACATGCAGCATGTGTCTTTCTGTGCCTGGCTTATTAACACAATGGCCTCCAGTTCCGTCTGCTGCTGCACATGACAGGATTCCGTTCTTTTTAGTGGCTGAATAGTATTCCATCGTGAACAGACACCACATCCTCCTTACGCATTTATCCACTGACGGACACTTGCGTTGGTTCCGTGTCTTGGCTACCGTGCGTGGTGCTGGAGTAAACGTGCAGGTCTCCCTTTGATAGACTGATTTCCTTTCTTTTGGATGAATATCCAGTAGCAGGATTGCTGTTTGTAGTTTTTTTTTGAGAAACCTCCATACTGTTTTCCATAATGCATCTACTAATTTACATTCCCATGAACCGTGTATGAAAGTTCCCTTTTCTTCTGTATCCTCGCCGGCATTTGTTACTGTTTGTCTTTTTTTTTTTTTTTTTTT
>VBSM01001979.1:24588396-24645251 GCA_008086735.1 Cheirogaleus medius | reverse complement strand
ACAAAGTCCCCTTTGCTCCTTTGACCTCTGCCCCTTAAGTATGGACAACATCCATAAGCCATAGGGATTGCTTAAAGTTCAATTTCAAACGTCTTCTGTAAGTCACTGGAGAAAGGGTTGGTGGGGGAAGGATTAGTACGCTGCTTGGACTTGCTTTCTAATGCAGCCCACTGGGCTTCAAAAGGATCCACGGGGCAGGTACCTGCAGGAACCTCTGTGTGCTTGTCTCCTGAGGCCAACCTGCCATCGTCTACACCATTGAAAGCTGCAGAACCGTTGAGGTGCTGAGCAGGAGGCTTAAAGAAGGGACTGGTGGTAATGCTGCTTGTCTCATACTGAGGGAATGTCTGCTGCTTGGCCAGGCTGGGTGACTGGTGGGGGTGGGCAGCCTGAGGATGGCTTGCAGTGCCAAACACATTGGCTACCATCTGAGACGGAGTGATGCCCACCACAGGCACATTAGGGGCTGGATAGGGCATCCCATTGGCCACAGGATAGGACTGGGCAGGGACAAAGGCTGGCTGCAGGGGTGGGACCACACCCACTGGCACAGGCTGAGAGGTGAGGAATGCATTCCCTTGGAAAGGTGGTGCTGGATGGGAGTCGGCAGTGGGTGGAGGCGGCTGGAGAACTGGCTGCAAAGGAGCAGCTGAGGCCTGGGGCTGCTGCGCCCGGACGCTCTTAGACACCTCTTCTAACCATCGGTCGGCTTCAGAGGGAGTGCGTCTATGACCAGCCTGGAAGAGACCTGGAGAGGCAGCACCGGATGATTGACCCCACTCGGTCCCTGGAAACAAGACGAAAAGAGACAAAAGAATCAGTTAGGGGGCCTCTTTCCTCACCTTTTAACCTTGATTATTTGATCCTAACATCTGGAATAAGTCCCCCTAATGGGACATTTTGTGGTTTTGGGAGGAAAGTCCTCTACTAGCAAATGAGAAGATTTTGTGTAGGACAAAGAGAACCTGTCAGGTAATGATGCTGTCTCAGCCACCTTGAGGCACTTTCTAGATATGGTTCAAATGCATTGAAGCGAGTTAGCTGGCTGGTGTCAGAAACCCTTCCCTGTTGCAATGGCGCATCCACAATAAAGCAACTAGCTTGCACATGCTCTAACAGGCCTGAGGTGATTCATATTCTGCTCTAACAGGGCAAAAAGAAAATAGGCCAGGTCATTGGTTATCTTATTGGCAGCCCCGTCTGGCTTCCAGACATACAGGGTTCTTGCTGCTGAACGACCTTTATTACTATTTTAAAACTTTTTGGTTTTATAGTTAATAGATGTTCATTATAGGAAAACTAATACAGAAAAGCAAAAATAAAGTGCTTTTTGTAGCACTTTTTGTGGTCCTGCCATCGCAGGGGGCAGGGTCCCCTCTTCCTATAGGTATATCCACACATCACCAAATCCAGTGATGGATTCTCTGAGGTGGGCCCAGGAATCTGCATTTTATAAAAGCTCTTTTATAAAAGTTCAGTTCCATAGTCCTAAGGACTATAAATCTAATCTCTTTGGCCATCCTCTCCTAATAGCAGCTTATTCCCAGGAGGGAACATCCTTGTCCTAAAAAGATTGCTTCCTAGTTCCCATTCAGGTAACTGGCTGATTTTAGAACCAAGGTGACTTATCTGATCCCAGAATCCTCGCCACCATCTGTGGCCACCTTACCCGAACATGTGGCTGCAATTTTCTTGTTAGCAGCATCAGGGGCATGGGCCCAGGGGTTGGTTTCACGCACAGGCATTGCTACGGGTGAAAGAGCAGTATGGGCTGGCTTAGCAGCAAGCACATGGAAGGCTGAGTCAGTGCCATTAGCTATAATGGGAGCAGACAACATCAATGCAGTTAATTCATGCAGGGTGTACAAGTGATCCCTTGGAGTTGGGTCAGTCAGGCCAACGTATGATACTGGTGGAACAAATAAGACAGAAGAGTTGATGTTGTTGGGATAACCATGCTCTCTTGCAATGGATACATATACCTTTGGTCAAAGAGGGAATTAGAGGTTGTAATTAAAATGGTTGTACCAATAAAGTCAAATGATTATACTAGGAAAATATGTGCATGGAGAGAAGGGAAAATGAAGCCCACAAAAACAATTTCAGTCCAGGTGCAGTGGCTCACGTCTCTAATCCTAGCACTCTGGGAGGCTGAGGCGGGAAGATTGCTTGAGCTCAGAAGTTCGAGACCAGCCTGAGTAAGAGTGAGACCCTGTCTCTACTAAAAATAGAAAAAATTAGCCGGGCATGGTGGCATGTGCCTGTAGTCCCAGCTACTTGAGAGGCTTGAGCCCAGGAGTTTGAGGTTGCTGTGAGCTAGGCTGATGCCATGGCACTCTAGCCTGGGCAAAAGAGCGAGACTCTGTCTCAAGAAAATCCCCCAAAACAAACAAAATTTCAAATTAAGTTGAACAGAGCTGTGCTTAGCTTTTGGCATAATTAAGTAAATAAAGCGTTTTCCTCTTCTATACTTTTCCAAAAGGCCAAATTATGCCAGCAATAATGGGCTAAATATAATGATTACTCCTTGTTTCCTTCTCAAAACTTAAAAAATATATACATATATATATATAATGATTCCTTATTATGTGCTAGGCACTAGGCTAATAGTATTTTATATGCATAATCTCATTTCTCTTAAAACTTCCATAAGGCTGGTATTATCCCCATATTAAAGATGAGAAATCAAACTTGATATGTGTTTTCATTTGCTTAATAAATTTGTGATTTGCTATAGAATTTCATCGCTCTGTTGAAGATTTTTTTCCCTCAGTAATGTTCATAACATCTCAAAGTACCTTCTATTCTTTCCTCATCTTCCTTTATTAAAATCTCTTAACTCTTATTCCAGATACCTATACCAGTTTCTACTCTTTAGCTCAGCTTTCTATCATATTTAGTATGGAGCAGACAAGCACCTTCCCCTGCCCCACAATATAATTACTCCCTCTTAATACTGGCAACCATGCCTATGGTGTTGGTACTATGTTACCCAGGCTTGTCTTAAAGACTGTCTCACCTAGAGACCAGGATCTCCTTAAAAGCAGGGAAAGGAAACTGAAATGTTCTATTCAATTTTGTACACTCAGTGCCTTGTAAACAGAGTCAGTAGAATGTAATGGGTACTATATTAAAAAAATACCTCAGTTTAAATCCTGGCATATGATTTGGGCAATTTACTTCTCTGAGCCTCATTTTTCTCATCTATAATACCTACCTCATGGGGTAGTTGTGATTAAATGAGAGAATGCATGAGTATTTGCCACAATGTGGCAGGTACTGTGCTAAGTGCTTAATAAATTGTGCCTATTATTATTATTGGTCTTATGTTTGTTAGATGACATGAAAAGCTATTTGGTGCACATGACTATAAAGGTTTACTTAACAAAGTGAGAGAGCGAGAGAAAGACCCCAGGAGGAAAAGCATGTAGCTTCCTCCAAAAGGAAGAGGGCACTGTCTCCAGAGCAGAACTTTCTCTGAGCCCTCTCTCAAAAGAAGTGGAGAAAGAGTAATTATAGGAGCTCTAATTCTAGAAGTTTGTAATTTAAGTTACATAAATTTTTTTGTTGACCTCTGAGTCAATATTCACTGTTAATTCAGTATCTCTGAAAATAACTCGTAAGTTCTTCAATGCCACAAAGGCAAACTTGAGGACACTGTTATAGAAGATGAAATGAACTAAAGAGCCAAAAGAAGTGCCTCATTATTTATAAGCCTTCTTGTTACATGATAGAGAAAAGGCTGAATCCAGGGCTTCTCAGCCATGGTACTACTGACATTTCAGGCAGGATAATTCTTTGTTGTAGGTGCTGTCCTGTGCACTGATGGATGTTTAGCAGCATTCTTGGCCTCTAACCAGATGCCAGTAACAACACCCCTCTCCTCAACTTGTGAAACCCCAAAATGTCTCCAAACAATGAATAACAAATTTTGCCCCCAGTTAAGAACCACTGTGCCAAAGAAAGAATAAAATTTGAACCAATTCTGAAGACTATTGCTTTTGGAAAACTGGCTGGACACTCTGACCCTTTATAGTCAAACGGCAAATAAAGAAGTAGGTTGGGACTATAGAAAAATCCTAATAGAATAGGATGAAAGATGGGCACATACATGCAAAATGACAAAAGCAAACATCGCAGGAAACAGGAAGGGGAAAAAAAGCACAAAGACATTGTCGAACAGGGAAATCAATGAATCTAACACATTACCAAACAGGGAAATTAATGGGACTGACCAGCTCTTAGGAAGCTCAGGATGCCAACTTACAGTTAGTGAGCTGCATACTAAATGTACTAGTTTTAAAGAGAACAGCTGTGCAAGTCAGAGGGCACCAACCTTGGAAGGCAGGAGATTGTGGTGCCACCACTGTTACTGGTTTGGTCATCGGGGCAGATGAAAAGGGGTCCTCAGAAGGGGTGCTGAAGGCATTGGTGATCTGTGAGCACAGGGAGCTGATGCTCTCTGCCTCCCCTTCTACCTCTGGCACTGCAAAGCAAAGAGAAAATGGCTCCAGATAGAAAAATGGAATAATCCTAAAATATAACAGATGACACAAGCTACCATATGATACTGTATGGGGAAGAAAAAGACTCAATTAACTGTCTGGTAGGGCTACAAACGCAGCTTCAAACATTTTGCTGAGCATGATTTCGCTGGCTTTTCAGATGAGAAAGTATAAAATGTCAACAATTCATGTACTAATGTACATCTTGTTCCTTTGCAAATCCCCAAATTTCTTTATTTCCTTTTCTTGTAACATTCTTGGGAATTTGGTGTTCTCTTTTTGTGCTAAGATGTTCAGCTAACTAGAACCTTCTAGAAGACATCTGTAACCTGTATGCCTTCCAACCTGTTCCCATGGCTGTGGTCTGAATTGAATTCTGGAGCCAGTTAGTAATTCTGTTAGAAAAATGGGTTAAAGTCTGAGGCACCAGTGGATGCTCAGTGCTTTTTTCTGTAACAAACAGTGACAATGTCATAACTCTCATTTTTCTCCCAAGTCTCTAGTACCAAGTACATGAACGGTGATAACATGAAAAAGTGAACATAGGTATAGTATTCTAAAGACTTTGTTCTTAATACTGATTCTAGGATACTTTTGCATCACTGAAGAAACTAATTATGTGTGCTGAACATTTGTTTGCTCTTCTATAAAAAGAATAGTTTTGTTCCCCATCTGTGACAGAGGAAGACTAAAACAAGGTACTTGAAGCATCTGGAGTTTCAGTTTTTATAGGAGTCGAGAGCTAAAAAGACTCTCAGTAATCATCTAGTCCAACTATTCTTTAGGCCTAGTTTTATCTGTCAAAAGAACTTAACTGTACTTTTATACTATCAGTGGGAATGCCCTATTTAGAAGAGCTTCCTCATATTCTGTTATAGCAATGGCTTGACATGTCTCAGAGAGAAGCAAAATAAGACCCAATAAAAGCACTGACAAGATTTAACACTTTAGCTTCAGACTATATGATAAGGATTGAGCTACAGGGGCTAGCTCTGCTGTATAGAAGCATACAAAGGCCTGTGTGGCAGTTCTGAAAGGTAATGAATATTTGCGAGCAAGCCCACTGTCTATGATGAACGATAGATTCTATATTTATACAAGAGACCTGTTTAGAGTTTCCTCCTATGGAGCCAACCAGCCAGAAGGACAATGAGCACTTATCCATTTCTTCTGGTACATCTGCTAATAATTCTATTTAAATGTATATATTTCTAAAGCCTCTTTAATTAATTCCCTGCTGGGTCCCAAATGGAAGAATAAGAATGGAAACTTGAGACCCTTGATGTCTGCAAGCAGTTTGGCTGAGAGGTAGTGGGTGCACTTACATTAGGACAAACCACAAACCTTGTGGCTCAGGCTAGAAATTCCATCAGGGCTCTGTCACCTATTTGTTGAAGAGAAATTAATAATTCACATCTCTCTCCATGGGCCTTAGTTTTCCTTCCATGGGAAATGACACAAGATACAACCATCAACTAACCTCAAGGAAAGAGGAATGGCTAGTTTGATGGGATTACTGTAAGGTGATCACGGTAAGGTGATAATAGTGCTTTAGTGCTAGAGTACCCAGTGAGTCAGGTAGTTGCTGCATTACCTGTATTTTTTATGGGGAAATCAGTCTTCCTCTGCATAGTGGAAGGCAACTCATTGATGCGTAGGGAGAGTTGGCGTTTAAAGGGTGACATCTTCTGGCTAAGAGCAGGAAATCCTCGGAAAGAGCCTTGGCGAGCAAGCTGTTCAATTGGCGCGTGCCGGCGTGGGATGGCATGAGGATTGTTCATCTCCAGAGAGGCAGTAGCATCCGAAGTGGGAGAAGTGGGAGAGGACGGGGATGGGGCAGTGTTGCCAGAGGCCACTGATGAACCAACAACTGTCTTATCTGTTTCAGCTCAAAAAAGTCAAGAGAAAGAGGACCTTAGCAATGTCTTCAAATAATCTGAGTTTGCAGAGCTGACAAACTCAAACACTCTTTAGATCCTTTTTACTCATCTCCTTCCCAATATTTTTTAAAAGATAGGTTAGAAGCAGGGTTCACATCTATTTTTTGGACAGAAAAAAGGTTTAATAACCTACTATATGTCACACAGTATATTTACTAAGACAAAAATGTTAGATCTTTTATTCTTATGCAGTGATTTATAATTTGACTTTAAACAAGATTTTAAAAACTTCGTTCCTATGAACTCCTAATGTGAGGTCCTTTAAAGCAGCCGCCCCAATCTTTTTGGCATCAGGGAGCAGTTTCATGGAAGACAATTTTTCCACGGACTAGGGGTAGGGGTCGGGGTGGGAATGGTTTCAGGATGATTCAAGCACATTACATTTATTGTGCAGTAACCTCTCTGCTAATGATAATCTATATTTGAAGCCATTAAACTAGCCACTCTAAAGGAAGGCACTTTTGTAAGATTTTCAGCTTTGTTATTAAGGTCTTATATGGCTAAGGGTTCTCCTTGATTAAGAGAAAACTTATCCCTAAAAGCTTGAAATTTTACCCTGTTGGGAAAAACTGAATTAAATAAATATACACTGTACTGGAATAGATTGTACCTTTCTTGGCATCTTGCATTTGTTTCATGATCTCCTCTCTTTCTGCTTGTTCGGTGGCTGTTGTGACACGGAATGATCCTTCTCTTGTAAAAGTGGTCCGACTAGCATCAAAAGTAGCAGTCACTCCACATTCCTTCTCCCGCTTCTGCTTACGCTCTAAACAGGCTGCAAAAGCACAGCCTACAGCATGGCTCAATCTTTCACCCTGTAGAGAGCAGAAGGTAGTAAAGCTTTTTTAGAGTCATAGTACCAACAATTACATACATACAAATAAGTCTGTTTTTACATAAGGCAAAATGTTGCGAACTCCAGTTTAAAATTAGGTTTTAATATATTAGTATGCCAACTTAATTTAAATGAATAAATCAGGTAGTGCTTATGATACTTCAATTATATTAACTGTTATAGGCCTTGGATAGAGGGATCATCAGTAACCCGTGCTTTTCCGAGCAGCCATGGCGAGCTCCTTATCGCTCAGGATCCCTTTGTCATATCATCTCTAGTCACCAGGTTAGAAGACCCTGCTCAAGGTTCTAAGCCTTGATGTGCAAACTTCTAGTTGCCTTTTAGGGGAATTGTGGAAATATTTACCAGGCATTTCTAAGAAATCACTGGAAAGGTAAGGCAAAGTTCAGGAGCTTAATACATTATTAACATGTCTAGGGAAAAAAGGTATAAACTAAAAACTTCTGATAAATAAATACAACTCCAGTGATTAAAAGAGAACCAGACAAAGGAGAACTTAGATTTCTGTTTCCTGTTTTGAATGCTCCACCCCTAGGCAACCCTTTCCATTTATGGCCCTCAGTGCTTTTAGGCTTTCCACTGTACCTTTCCTATCTTCTTTTAGCTCTATCCAATCCCCAGCTCTACCTCCCAACCAAACACAGGCAAAACTGAAAGCAGGTTTTCATTCACATTCTCTACTTATAAAAGAATTAAACAGATAAAACGGATTTGTGTATGGGAAAAGTGGAGGACTTCTATAAACTAAACATTGCTTTATAGACACATACTCTGGATTACCCAGAATCAATTTAATAAATTCAGTGGATTATTTTTCACAGGGTTATCTGTATTTTAAATCATATCTCTAATTGTGGAATAAAAAGGTTAGAGATGGCATAATAACTGTTGGCATCATTCATAGTGAGAAGAGATATTTGGGCACAGGGAGTCTCCTGTGGTGTTCTCAAAAATCACTCCATGTAGGCAAGCTGCTCCTACACAGGCTCTGAACAAATAATTTCACTGCATTTTACATGCTAATATCAGATATCATAAGGACAGGTAATGTTTAAAATGCTTTTTGTCTCTAAGATTTTACATGACTGTAAACCATTTGACTGCTTTTTTAAAGACTGATAGACTTAGGGCCAGGCGCTGCAGCTCAGACCTGTAATCCTGGCACGCTGGGAGGCTGAAGTGGGAGGATCGCTTGAGCTCAGGAGTTTGAGACCAGCCTGAGCAAGAGCAAGACCCCATCTCTACAAAAAAAATAGAAAAACTAGCTGGGCGTGGTGGCTCACACCTGTAGTCTCAGCTACTTGGGAGGCTGAGGCAGGAGGATCGCTTGAGCCCAGGAGTTTGAGGTTGCAGTGAGCTATGATGATGCCACTGTAGAACTTGTTTGCTTTTGAACATAGCTCTATTATAAGGGCAGAGTTATACGCCAAGGAAGCTTATTATTATTTCTCCCCCTAGGCCTAGGGCAAAAGTTTCTGAAGAGTGACCTTACCCGCAACCAACAGCATCACCTGGGAACATGACGTAAGTGCAAATTCTCAAGCCCCAATCCCAGACCCACTAAATGAAAAATGCTGGGGGTGGGGCCCAGCAATCTATGATTTTAAACCAAGTCCTCCAGGTAATTCTGATACAGTAGAACTACTGGCCTAAGAGATTCAAACAACCTGTAGGGCCATGATTTGACAATAAAAATGGTTTTAAAATTCATGTCAGGAAACTCTTGAACTCTGGATATACTGTATTTGTGGTTTTCTTACGGTCTGAGACAGAGAGAGAGGAAAAAAGCATAGTTTAGTTACTTCAATTCATTCAAAGTGCCTGTGTCAGACTAAGGAAGAACAGCTTAAACAATATTAGCTACAATTTTTGGAGCAGTTAATGTGGGCCAGATCCTATGCTAAGTGTGCTTATAATCATCTGATGTAGTCTTCACAACAATTCTCTCCATGTATAGAAGTAGATACTAAGACTTAGAGAATGTTAAGCAACTTGTCCCAAATCCCACAGTGAGTAAGAACTAGAATCAGGACTGAAACCCAGATCTGACTCAAAACCTGAGCGCTTAACATTTGCTTATAGAGCTTTAAAAAATTTTAGTCAATTTTAGAGCATGGCCACCATCTCTCTTCCAGGTTAAACCTTGGCAAGAGCTTAATTGAGTTGTAGCCTTCACAAATGGCTATACTGCCTATTCTGTCTGGACTTTTAAAAACTCAGACATTATATATTCTATGCTGTTTGTACAGGTTCAGTATCCTTATTTGAAATGCGTGGTACCAGAAGCGTTTTGGATTTTTTTCAGATTTCGGAATATTTGTGTTATACTTATAGGTTGAGAACCCCAAATCCAAAAATCTGAAAATCTGTAATCTGAAATGTTCTAATAAGTATTTCCACTGAGTGTCATGTTAGGGCTCAAAAAGTTTCAGACTTTGGAGTATTTCAGATTTTTGGATTTGGGATGTTCAACCTGTAGTAAGATTATCATCATCTGAAAGACTTATCTTTCATGTCAGAATTTTAGGTAATTTACATGAAGGATGAACTTATTCTCTATTTTAAAACAAAAACAAAGATTTCTGCTATGCAATAATTTCTAGCATATTTAATTCTACCAAATTTAGTATTTCTATTTTTATAATTAGTTGAAAATATATTCCAACTAAATTCTTTCATTTATAGTAGTGTTTTTGCAAATAAATTTATAGCACCATACCTAGATATGTTAGCAAACAAATAACATTTAAGAATCCTGAAAATTAGGGGGAGGGGTGGCAAGGGCAATACATGTAACCTTAACAATATTTGTACCCCCATAATATGATGAAATAAAAAAAAAGAATCCTGAAAATATTTCTAATTATAAAAAGTTTCAGAGTTTAGCAACCACCATCACCAGAGCACTTTTACTCTCTTTAATGACCTTGGATCTCAGATAATCATTTTGCGCTGTGTGTTGCAACTCACTGGGTTACACCAAAAGTGTGAACTGTTTCAACAAAAGGAGTGGAAGTAGGCTAGTTTAGGCACTTCCAAGAGCAGCTATAGCAGCATGTACTTGTTAAAAATGTATTGGAAGGCCGGGTGCAGTGGCTCACACCTGTAATCCTAGCACTCTGGGAGGCTGAGGTGAGCGGATCACTCAAGGTCAGGAGTACGAAACCAGCCTGAGCAAGAGCGAGACCCCATCTCTACTAAAAATAGAAAGAAATTAATTGGCCAACTAAAAATATATAGAAAAAAAATTAGCCGGACATGGTGGTGCTTGCCTGTAGTCCCAGCTACTCAGGAGGCTGAGGCAGAAGGATTGCTTGAGCCCAGGAGTTTGAGGTTGCTGTGAGCTAGGCTGATGCCACAGCACTCTAGCCAGGGCAACAGAGTGAGGCTCTGTCTCAAAAAAAAAAAAAAAATGTATTGGAAACTGCTTGGTTAAGCAAATCCAGAAGGAGCTCAGCTGAGAATACTCATGATGAAATACACATTGTTGGACTCACCGTGTCCTTGACAGCCATGAAGCAGTGACAGATCCAGCGCCGAGTAGTGCCATCACGACATATGTAAGAGAAGGCTCTATCAAAGTTCCTATCTGGGGCACAGAAAGAAACTTTCTCTATTGTCTGGTCAACTATGAGGTCCTAGAAAATGGGAAACACAAAGAGTGGACTTATGAGGTTATTCAAGCTTCTCAGAATAAACACAGGATGTTCATTTCATAATACAGAATCCCTACATGTGATACAACTAGGCTATGGAATAGCTAGATCTGTGTCCAATACTGAGAATTTTACTAGGGTACATCACGAGAGGCATTTTGCCCAGATGTCTCCCTTATCTCATCTATGTGTTTTAAAGTATATGCTTGTTGATTCTAGTTTTAGATCTCTTTCATGGTAGATTCTGTGTTCAATTTGGCAATATATGTAAATCAATATATTTAGTCCTTTTGGTTTATTTGCAAATGTAGGCAAATGCATGATAGTCATGTTTTGACCTGTTATATAAATTAGCACTATATATACATACATATATATGTACTTTTCTGTACCTTGCTTTCTTTCAACTAACAATATGCCCTATCCAGTGAATTTTTTATTTCAGATACTGCATTTTTTAGGTGTGGAATTTCCATTTGGTACTTTTTTATAGTTTCTATTCTCGGCTAAGATTTCCTATCTCTTAATTTAATAAGCATATTTTCCTTTACATCACTGAGTATAGTTATAACATCCATTTAAAAATCCTTGTGTGCTAATTCCAACATCTGGGTCATCTCGAGTTTGGGTCCCTCTTGATTGTCATTTCTGATGACAATGAGTCCAACTTTTCTGTTTCTTTGTATGTTGAGTAATTGCATTGCATTGTAGACATTGTGAATGTTGTATGTAGAGAGTCTGGATTCTATTATATTCTTTGGAAGTGTTATGTTTTTGGTTTTAGCAGGTAGTTAATTCAGTTATACTCAAATGGAAAATTCTATCTTCTGGACAGCAGCTCAAGTATCAGTTTTTATATTATTAGTTGGGTCATTTGGAGTCTGCCTTGTACTGGCATGGTTAAGGGGTCAGAGATTTGGGCAGAATTTATATAAAAAATTTAGGGCTTCCCCTCTTTGGCTCTCTCATTTCCAGGATTCTCCTTTCACTTTTGAGTGGCTACTGTTACCTCAAATTCTGTCTTCTGGTTTTTCAGAGCAAAAAGACTAAGATTTTCCCACTGAAGTTTCAGCTACCCTAAATGGTACAGACTAGGGCCTGCCCTTAGTCTAGAAGCTGTGAAATGATAAATCACTCAGTGAAATTTCCTTCTTTCAAGTGTCAACTTCTCTCCAGAATCTGCCTTCTTTGGGTTATTTTCTTGTACCTTCTTAAATAAGTGGGTTGTTTTGTTCAGAGTATATAGTTGTTTGTAGGGGGTTCAGTATAATTGGAGCTTAATTCAGCCATTGCTAGAAGTGAAACATACCGAAGGCACTTTTTAAAAATTGTTTTTAATTTTTTTTCTTCTTTGCAATACAAATATCATTTCCTTTCACATTTCCATCTACAATTCAATCACATTTTCCATCTACAATTCCATTAACTTATCCTCTTTTCTAAGAAACCATCCAAGAGTTACTACACTATTAAGTAGGAACACTATCAGAACCAAGGTAGACATGGGTGGGGAGAATGGACAGCAAGGCAATCTGACATAGCTTCTTGCTCAAAGGTTAAGGACTTCACATTTCGGCTTTTGTTCCATAATAAATTTTTGCAGAAGATCACTGCATGGTCTTATCATAAACACTGATCCCAACACTGTATTAGTCCCTGCTTATAGCTAAATATAAAGGTGGGAAGAGGGGTCCAATGGTGACAAGCTACCAATTACTATTATTCAGTGTGGAAATAACTAAATTAATGAATGCCAGTTCTATAAGTAGCCACCAGGGAACAACTTTCTAACTTTTGTAAACAACAATTAAATACATAGCCTCCAA
Source organism: Cheirogaleus medius (assembly GCA_008086735.1). NCBI lineage: Eukaryota > Metazoa > Chordata > Mammalia > Primates > Cheirogaleidae > Cheirogaleus > Cheirogaleus medius. The sequence goes on along the minus strand of VBSM01001979.1, from coordinate 24,632,468 downwards.
GTACAACAAATTTCATACAAACACTAAAGAAAACTACAGAAGTTCCTAAAGTAAGCTAATTAAAATTATTACTGTTTTGAACAGTAATGAACTAATATTTGAGACTATGGCTTGAACTTTAAAAAAGCCTTTAATGGAAGGTCAAAGGACTAAAATGAACCTATATTTAATCACTTAAAATTTATCAGGCAAGTTGGAACTGGAGACCATTATCCTAAGTGAAGTATCTCAGGAATGGAAAAACAAACACCATATGTCCTCTCTAATAATTGGGAGTTAATAGACGGGCACACACAGGCACAAAGAGAGGTAAAGTTCATTTGAAATCAAGACGGGAGGAGGGGAGGGGCAAAAACCTACTTGTCAGGTACAACAAACACTATTTGGGTGATGGGTACATGATGGGTACACTAAAAGCCTCAACTTCAGCATTCTAAAAGGTATCCATGTAACAAAAACATTTGTACCCCCTTAATATTATTTTGAAATTAAAAAAAGTTTATCAAGCAAGTTGCCTATCAAAACTGATTTTTACCTGTCAGACTTTCTCCCCTTCCAGTAACATTTGAATGTTTTTGAAAAATTATCTTCTTAAATTTTTTCCTTTTAGGTCTCATAGGAAAATTTTTTTTAGCCTTCAAGGGCTGTGAGGAAATTTTAATTAATGATTAAATGCACTTATATAATACCCTATGCCCTTTAGGGACAGATCTGTGCCTCTATTCTTATTTAGCCACTAAGAACCACTTTCTCTCAAATGCAAAATGCTACTTAAGATTTGAGATATTGTTTGGATTCTAAGTAAATGTTAACCAAAGAGCCATTTACTAGTCCTTAAGATGTCACTTAAACTGGGTTTTCCGTCAAAAGGCAGGTTAATTAGTTCAAATATCACTTTCTAAAAATAGTGCTTTCCAAAAATAGCGTTTTCTTAAAGAACAAGAAAATATTTTAGATGTGGCCCTATCACCTTTTTTTAAAATTTTAAACTATTATAAAAAGATCTATCATCTTTTATATCAGATTTCTGGAGGTGAAAAAATTTTTTAATTGAACAAAAACAGAACTCTGATCTTAACATTAAATGCTAATAACTCTTAGTACATAAACATGCTATGTCATGTAGAACAAAATGTTGAGAGAATTCTATTTTTCACAGGGTAAATAGGTAACCATACTGGTTTCCTGAGCATTAATAGTCTCTCAGAAGAATGTACTTTGGACAAAGGGGAAGGATACAGAGTGACTACAACAGCTTAATGGTAAAATATTTGATCATTAGAGATTTAAAAAAATATAAGAGCTTATAAAAATCTTACCTTAGTTTTTTCATCCACAACTCTGAGTCCATCTGCTGAGACCCACAAAACTGCCTTAACTGCTTTCTTTCCAGTCTTTTAAAAGAAATCAAAAAGGGAAGGAGGGGAGACAAAAATATATGTAATATTAAAAAAAAGTCATCTTCCACAGAAAACATTGACTTCTGTCTTCCAAAAGTCACAAGTACAGATGGAGTCCAAGTTCAGGAGGGGTGCCCAAAGCCAAATACTCAAACCAAACTGCAAAAACATTCAGGAAAAAACAAGCCAAAGCCATTATTTTAGAAACACAATGCAAAACAATAAGATAAAATTAAGTAAAGGAGAAAGGGCAGATGGAATCAAAACTAAGATATCACATTCCATAAAGGGCAAAGAATTCATAACTACATTCTTCACCCATTTAAAAACTCAAGAAAACCAAGAGTCAGAAAAATATTAAATACATAAGGAGTTACACCACAAGTAGCTTCTACACTTGTATTTGAGTAGGATGTAACAGTTAAGTCTAAATTGAGATGCTGACCATTCCATTATCCTCTGACCCCAATGTGTATAGCAGGATCTTTGGTTACCTAAAATTTTCATGTTAAAAATGTAATAAATCATCATTATTCTATTAATATCTTCTTGCACTTCTTGTAGAGCTCTTATCTATTAACAATCTTTTAAAAAAACCATTATTTCTTAGGATTAACACAAAACTGTTTTTTTTTAAATTCATTTTAATTTTTTTTTTGGAGATAGGATCTCACTATGTTGCCTAGGCTGGAGTGCTGTGGCCATTCACAAGTGCGATCACAGAGCACTGCAGCCTCAAACTCTTGGGCTCAAGAAGTCCTCCTCAGTCTCCCAAGTAGCTGGGACACACCACGGCACCTGGCCTTGGTTTGATTTTTAATTTGACATTAAATGCATGGAGATATTTTGGGGACATAGAAGGTTTAAAACACTCTGAGAAAATAATTTCCTATAACAAGAATTTCCTTTTTACTGGCTGAGAAAAGACTTTTTGGGCATAAGAGAATCACATGAGAATAAGCTGATACATGACTTCATATATCAGTGATAAAATGTATTTTTCCTTTAAACTGCTCCAATGATACAGCAAAATTAAACAAAAGCAGAACAAAGGCTGAGAATAGGTATCAGATTATCACAAAAAGTATAGATCAAAAAGAATCTGGTGCTAACATTGGAGCAGCAGCTTGTAGAATGGACAAGAATAACAGACACTTTCTACCATTCTCCTTTGTGTTCAAGCCTAGGAATTCTTGATATGGGAGGCACGGCCTTCTTTAAATAAACTATTATGATCCACTTGGCTTCATCATCTCCATGCCCAACACACATTTGATGAATGCCTATAATATGCCAGCCAGTGGAAATACCTGAAGAGCTCACAGTCCATTGAAAGGTGACACTCAGATAAACAAACAAATCAACAATATAGTAATAAGTGTTACAGAAGAGCTAAGAACAAGGCACAGTGATGCCAGAAAGGAGGTATAATCAAATCTACTTATGCAATTGGGAAATACAAAGGAGAAGACTGAACTGGGTCCTGAAATAATTTTTCCTTGATGCCTTAGGTGGGGGTAGGGAGGCAGGGAATTAACAGAGGTAGTGAACAAGCCAGGCAGAAGAAACAGCAGCATAGGACACAGAAGCAAAATCATGGGAAGTCTGGGGCTCTATAAATATTTCAGTATGGCTTGTTAAGTAAGCTGGGTGAGAGAAGAGCAAAGAGAGAAAAAGAGTAGGAAAGGCCTAGTCATGCAAGGCCTTGTATGCCTGAAGAATTTAATCTTAGTTCTCTGGGCAATTAGAAGCCAAGGAAGTAATTTAAACATAATTAAACAGATTTACATTTTTAAAACATCACTTTGATAGCAGTGTAGAAGGGTTGGAGAGACTAACAGGAAGATCAAAGATTCTAGGTAGGAGAAAATGAGAGTTGAGCTCCCTTGGCTGAGATAGGTATGGAGATGAGAAGGTTTTAAATGGTAAGTGTAAGGGAGGAGTTGGGGATTCTTCTTTGGTTCTTGGCTTGGTTAACTGAGTGAAGAGGGTACCATCAACTAAAATAAAGAACAGAACAGATGGAAAAGCAACTTTGAGAGGGCAAGAATAGGACTTCAGCTTTAGATAAGGAAAATCTGAGGTCCACGACATACCCAGGTGAAGATATCCAATAGATAATTGGATATATAGGTCTGAAACTCAGAAGAGAATTCTAAGATGGAATTTTAGAATTGGGAGACATTAATGATTGGAGTAATAAGAGGCCAAGGACACTAGAGAACACCAATCATTAAACAATTAGGAGAAAATGAATAAATCCTTGAAATATGAGAAAAGGAATAGCGAGAGGGACAGGAGAATGGAGAGAAAGTAGTGTCATTGAAACTAAGGGAGAAGGGTGTTGAAAAGTAATAGATGGTCCAAAATGTCAAATGTTACATAGTGATCAAAAATGTGAAAAATGTCCACTGGATTAAAAAATGAAGATATGGTCAAGTGATAGAGGTTGTGATGGTTAATTTTATGTGTCAACTTTGCTAGGCTGCAGTTACTTAGATGTGTGGTCAAACACTAGTCAAAATATTGCTGTGAAGGTATTATGTAGACATGATTAACATTTCCAATCAACTGACTTTAGGTAAAGGAGATTAGTTTTGATAATATGAGTGGGCCTCATCTACTTAGTTGAAGGCCTCGGAGCAAAAACTGAGGTTTCCTGGGGAAGAAGAAATCCTGCCTGATTTTCCAGCCTGCTGGCCTGCTCTATAGATTTCAGACTTTCCAGCCAGGCCCTACAACTGCATGAGTCAATTCTTAAAATAAACCTCTTTTTCATTGGTTCTGTTTTTCTGGAGGTCCTGGACTGATACAGAAGTGGAAGTTAGACTAGAATGGGTTTAAGGAGTAAATGAAAGGTGAGAAGAATCTACACATATTACTCTCTTTAAAATGTTTTTCTGTAAAAAGAAGCAGAGCTACAATAGGGCAATAGGGGACAGGCTATAAGGGAAGTCTGTAAGAATTAGCATGTTAAACTAGACACACAATGGGTTTTGGAGCAAGACAAATATGAGTCTGAATTCAGTGTTACTATACATAAGCTAAGCAGGTTATATAGCCCTCTGAGCTTCCATTTCTTTATCTATTAAATATTTGTAGGTTTGTTAAAAGGACTAGAGATTATATACAGCACCTGGACTTTAAATAGGGTAATAAATAACTAGTAGGTTATCACCATCACATTAATAAACTTTTAACAACCTCTCCCAATACTAAAGCTTCTTGAAAGAGTGATATATACTTTCAACAAAAATGACAATAGATTATGTTTATGTGCAAAATGGGAAAAGCCAGTGGAACAATGAAGACTGAAGGCCCAAGAAAAAGAGAAGAATAATTTAGAGAACAAAGTCATACAGGAGGCAGGATGGGATGGAGCTAGAATATAAATTTTAGACAGGAAATTAATGTATTTAAAAGGTTTATAACTAGTGTGGTCATATAATTTACTGCCCAAACTGGGACCCCTTTTAAAGTGAAAGGGGCCACTATTAAAACCCAGAAACAGGTGTTTACACTGGCGCCATTCCAGGCAAACTGGGATAATTGTCACTCTACCAACAATAGTAACTGCCCATATTTAACCAACACTTATGTAACATTTAGTCTTTTGTTGGAGGGTAAGCACCATGAGGGCAGGATTTTTCCATCTATATTGTTCACTGCTATATCTCTGGAGCTTGAATAATATCTGGAACACAGAAGTTGAAGAAATATTTGTTGAAAGAATAAATTTGCTAAATATCTGCTGTAGGGAATGGGAGACAGCTGATCAGTGATATAGAAGACTGCCAAATGGCACTGACAATCCTGTGTAAGACGTTTCAATTTATAGCTTTATCAATCTGTTTATTGTGTAGTTGTAGCCTGCAGTTTTCAGCATCTGAGGCAAGAGATAGGACTACTTCAAGGTTAGAAGACTGGAGATAGGAAAAATAAAAGGTCAATTTAGAATGAGACTGCTCTCCAGTTAGTCACATTACAATGCTCAGGGAAATATATAACATTTTCTTGGCCCAATTATGCAGTTATAAGAACATTTGTGCTTTTTAGATATGCCTTGATGATAATTTTTATAGTATTGTACTAATGTATCAGTGAGCAATTGTATTTGTCATATTTAACGGCTTCTGATTTCTCTAAAGCTAAAGAGGAGAAAAAAACAGATAATATAAGTCTTCTTGTATTTGTTCATACATTTGAGTACTGGTTCTTTCATGCCACCATAGTTTGCCACATTACAGTTACTTCGGTCAGATACTGAGATACTAATGCTCAAAGATGGCTATGGCTGAAATTAAGTCCAGACTTCATCTTTCAAATTCAATAGTAACAACGATTTGGTATTATTTGTAAACTTTAGTCTTTCATTCTGACTATATAAACTAAGATTTCTGAGTACTTTAAGAAAAGATGATAAATGTAATAGAGAAGATGAAAGTTTTTGCTTTTGTTTGCCTTAAAACTGTCTACTTAAACCAGTATCTTAGGAAATCAGATCAAAGTTAACTAATCACAGGAATGAAAAAAGATAACTCAGAGTAAGTATGAAATGATGTATGAAAGAATTTACATACATTTTAGTGACACAATCACCTCAGGAAAAAAAAAAGACTACCTGCTTCAGGTACTAATAAAAAATGTATAGTAGTTACATAGATGTAAGATATTAAGAATTATTTCATCACCACTGTTCCAGCACTTTCTATTTTAATAAATAATTTCAAGGTTATAGGTAGAATTCACACTGACTCGGTGTGATAAAAAACAATTACACAATAAAGATAAAATTGCTTATTCTTCAAAGAAAGAAAATGGGTCTAATATGGGCAGAACTTTATTACCTTAGAATTTAAACTGTTGAAATCTGAGCAGAAAGATCAAGTTAACCCATAAGTGAAAAATGAAAAAAGTATAACTTTCAAGTAATCACTCTACTCACTAAATATCCAGCTCAGAATTTAAAAATTAACATCTGCCTTAAAACCTTTTATTATGGGTATTTATAAACCCATATGGCAATTAAGTAGGCTTTGACTTTGGAGAAAATGATAAAAGGCAGTGGATCTATTACAAATTACTAAATCAGAAAACTTCTACCATAAGTAAGAGAAATATACAGGTAATCTCAACATGAAAAAAACTGGTGAAGGAACATAAAATGATTGGAAAAATGACACAGATATAGTAACTTAAGCTCAGCACACTGTAAGATGACTTTCTCCTAAATATAAAAACTACTCACAGTAAAAGGCAATTGAAACAACCAATTACAATAAAGAACTGCTATCTACCTATGTATCTCCAGAGTGTTTTTGTTTTCTTTTGTTTTAGTAGAAACCATTTTTTAAAAATAAATTGAAAAAGGATGAAGATGACAAATTGGTGATATTTTTGGTAGGCTGAAAGATCCTTACCTTGCTCTTTCATTTTAAATACTGATGTTATCCTGGGAAGAAATGAATTGGAATCAGAGGAATGAGCTTTTAAACTGTTTAAATCAGGAACTGGCAAACTTTTTCCAAGAAGGGCCAGACAGCAAATATTTTAGGCTTTGTGGGATATTCAGTCTTTATTGCAACTACTCAACTCTGTCATTGTAGCACAAAAGCAGCCTTGGACAATATGTAAACAAATGGGCATGGCTTTGTTCCAATAAAACTTTACTTAAGAAACAAATGCAGTAGTGAGTCATAATGTCTAGAAAGTATTATTAATTGAATCATTTTGGGAAGATAATTCATTATATTGAAATATTAGATCTGTTGGTACTGTGTCCCTGAATTCTTTTCTTTTCCTTCTTTTTTTTTTTTTTGACAAATGTATTTATATTCTAACTATTATTTTAAACTGTGACTCACATCTTTGGTGCTGTCCAACTAAAAAATTCCATAATCCCCAAGATCACTAATGAGATAAGAGCATGCAATTAATCAATATAAATAGAAGTGATATCTGGAGGCAAGATAGCTCTACTGGGCATATAACAGATAAGAGCAAAAAGATGTTCTAAGCTGAAGTGAAGAAATGCTATAAAGACACATGGAAGCATAATTTGGCACAGCCATGAAATGTTAAGAAGCAACAGCAGCAAACAGACCAATTTGGGCAGGAGGGGCAGATCAAGTCACTTTTTCCGACCAACAGTGATTTGCAATTCTATTGTGCAAAATTCCTTCAGTTACAAACCCAAGAGGTCTTCAAAGGTACCCAATGTGTAAAGAATCACTGGTGAGTCTTTCTGTCACACCTATACACAGAGATAACCCAGTGATCACAGAGTAATAACATTAACCCGGCAACCATGATACAGCGTGCCTCACACTGCGTACCGCATAGAAATCTCTAAGACATACGCCAGGGACCGCACGTTTTTGGGCAAACTGCACGTTATTTAAATCATCATAACTACAGATCATAATGCACTTTAGGTCTTGTTTTTCAATAATTATAACATTTTTATTTACAAAAACAATTAAAGTTCTTAGTACTTTTTTAACGTATGGTACTGCGTAAAACATTTTCCTCTATGAAGTGGGACCAAACAAAATTTACATTAGTATCTAGATTTGCTCCTTTTTCCATGGGCGGCACAAACTCTGCAGGCTCTCGTAGGAAATTTTTTCTTTCCACTCACTGGAATACACGTAGGTTCATGCTGCTTCATATCACCTGACAACCTTTTGGGTGGATCTTTACGAGGTGCTCTCCTTGTACCCCCAGGGGAAGGGCTGGACAGATCTGTCTCTGGTTCCGGAGAGCCTTCATTATTGTCATCCGTTATCCAGTCTCTTGCCACCAATAGCAGAAACGGTTTATACTTCATTTTTGCTTGTGGATTGAGGACGTTGTACACTCTAAATGAATTGAAAAGTCCACAGTTTATAAGGTACAGCACTACTTTTTTTGTCCATTTCATCGTTTTCCTTAGAATGGAACAACACGAAAGGAATTGATCTGCCCGGTCAACACCTTTCCTGTGGGCACTGTATTCCTTGATGAAGGTAGGTTTTACACTATTCTCTCCTGGTTTTCTTTTTTTCCTGTTGTCAAGACAGAAGTGTCATGGATCGTTGATATCATTCGGACAACCTGCTTGTCTTTCCATGCTAGGAGAAGAATATCGCCTTTTCTGGAAAATATTATGTCACCTTTCTTCATTCTTGATGTTTTCATTTTCTAATTTGGCGGTAAACCTCTACTCTCCCTAATAGTCCCACAGACTCTAGTTTTGTTCTGTAGCATCAATTCAGCAGGAGATGTAGCATTGTAATAATTATCCTGGTAAATATGGTGCCATATGCCAAGATAGGGTCCAAGGACTGAAAGAACAGTTTCTTGCAATTTCTTTCTTTCAGCAGTGTATATCTCCATATTGCAGATATAGCCAGTGTCACTCTCGCACACCATCTGAACAAGTAAACCGTATTTTGTGATTTTCGCTGGGTTGTACGTGCGAAATTTTAAACGTCCTCTCCATGGAATCATTCTCTCGTCCAAAGACAACTGTTGCTTTGGTTTGTATATTGTTTGAAATTTATGGAGGAAATAATCCAGCACAGGTGGGATCTTGAAAAGTCTCCCCAAGCGACTGTCCATTTTGGCGTTATCATTGAAATGCCAGAATGTCCATATTTGCTCAAATCTATGGCGACTCATTGTCTGTGGAAATATAGGGGTACATATCAAAGGATCTGTTGACCAATAGTCTTTCCAGCTATCTTTTCTTGTTTGACTCATCAGAATAATTAGGCCAAGGAATTTCTTGATGTCCTTTGGTGTAACCGGAGACCACTTTAGTGTTCTAGATGGTGTTTTGCATTTCATTGCGGTTTGATCGTGATAGTTGGACAGCTCTTTGCACAACATCTCAAACAATTTATCACCAAAAAAGAGATTGGTCACAAAGGGTACAGATTCACACTGAGATGGAAATGTAGTGACCCCAGCATGACCTTCAAACATTTGTAAGCGTGGTGGTGTGTCAATTTCAGACCAACAATTATCAGTAGCTTCGTCAGTGTCGGAATCACTTGAAAGCACCACCACCTTGCGCTTCCTTACAGGTCTAATAATTTCACTGTCAGTAGAATCGTCTCCAGAATCGTCAAAACAGTCATCCGCATCTTCAATCTCACTAGGAATATCTGATAAATTATCATTAAATACTTCCGGAAGTGTATCATTGGTTTCCTTCCTTTTTCTGAGAGAGGGCATTTCTAAAAGTGCCAGGAACTTGAAGACGAAGACTATTCGAATGACCAAAATAGAATGTAACTGCAACGTTTTATGGGTTCATGCAATTATATAGTTTTTCATAGATTGACCTGCACGGTTTCCACCAATGAGATCGCTTCATTCGATGTGGACAAGACAATGTGTTGACATCTAAGGTCCATAACAGATGACATGCGAAAAACGAGAAAACTCGTGAGCAGTCCTTAACAGATGGCGTGCGAAACATGAGAAAACTCGTGAGCAGTACGCAAAATGTTAATAAAAGAACAATAGAATTGCTTCATTTTTTTAAAATCTGAGGAGAAAGGCCTGGAAGTCTATAATTTGATATTTGAATTTCTGGACAGAATGATTATAATGAAGAAATTTTGTCTTATAATTCCAAAATACAGTGAATAGTCCCCAAAGAACAAAGAAGTGAAGGGACGAAACATAACTTTCTTCAGGATTGAGACTGACACTATCTCTAATGGCTGCTTCATTAAAAGAATAGTAATTTTTAATCTTGGACACTAAGGTACACTATTCCTGCAGTTTCTCAAATGAGAGGGGCATTTAAAGCTTTTTGGAAAAAAATAAGGTGGTAGTATGTCATGAACTACAAAGCAAAGGGGAGATTTTTGGAGGCAATTTACCTCTTCTAGTCTGCCAAATCACTTTAATTGGGGGGCGAGAACACCTATGGATTATTCTAATATTAAGTTCATATTTCAAAGGTATATATAATAGCTGAAACGAAAATTCCACAGGCATCTCAAATTCAACCTGTCCAAAACCAAATTCATCATATTCCTTCTCACAATGAGTGATTCCACCATCCTCTTAGTCATCTATGCCTGAAATCTGTTTCCTTCTCCACATCCCTAGATTGAGTGTGGAGTGATTCTCTTTAATCCCAAAGTCCCTGATAAGTGCTGTTCCTCCTGTCTGAAATCCCTTTCTCTTCTAACTTAGTTTAACTAGAACTCACAGTTTTAAGATTTAGCCATAGGTGTCATCTCCTCCTAGAAGCCTTCTTTACAACCTTTTACATTTCTTCATTCTTTGCTTTTGTTCAAATAGCATCTGTTATTGTTACACAATTTATTAATCATGTCTTTACCTGTCTGATTCCTCATATTACAGGGTGAACTTGAGAGCAGTACATTTATCAATCATTCATTTATTCATTCACTAACTCAAATATTTTGGGGCAGCTACTAAGGACCATAAATTATTCTAGGCACTGAAGATTCAGCAGTGAACAAAATATGTGAAGACCTGTCCTTAGACAGCTTACATTTTAGTGAGGAAGAGATGAACAAACAGGTACGTAAAATGTATGTTATGACAAACAGTGATAATCCTTATTAGAGAAAAATAAAGCTAGGAAGAAGAATAGGGAGGGTGGTGTTTGGATTTTAAAATAGGGTTATCAGTAAATGCTTCAGTGAGAATGGGGCTTTTGAGTAAAGGGAAAGAGATGAGAAAGTGAGCCATGCACATAACTGGATGATGTGTGTTCCAAACTGAGGTTACAGCAAGTACAAAGGTCCCGAGGTGGAAGCACACCTGGTGTATTTAAGGAATAGCAAGGAGGCTAGTGTGGCTAGAACCAAGGGAGAAAGAGGAGATAAGAGAGGAGATGAGACCAGGGAATTCATATACAATGGCCTACAAGGCCCAAAAGACTTTGGCTTTTACTCTGAGCAGGTCAAGAAGCTACTGCAGGATCTGGGACAGTGGCGCAACACAACTGGACCTCTGTTTTAAAAAGATTCCTCAGGCGGATATCTTGAGAAGAGATGGTAGGGGACAATAATGGAAGCATGGGCAGTATGAGAGGACATGTTGGCTTGGATCAGAGTAGTAGTGGTAAAGATAGTGAGAATTAATTAGGTTCTCAAAGGCTGAAGCAGACAGGAATGTAAGGTATAAGAGAAAGAGGAGACAGGTCAAATTCAAGAATTTTGGCTGAAGCATAAGGACAGAGTTGCTGTATACTGAAATTAGGGAAGACTAAGGGAGAGCAGTGTGGGGGAGAAGGCTTAAGAATTTGGTTTGCAAGATATTGAAGTATGAGATGTCTAACAAACATCAAAGTGGAAATGTTTAATAATGATAATGACATCTGACACTTACCTACTAAAACAGGCCATTTCTGTGTACTTTGCTTGTATTTATTCATCTAATCCTCACAACAATCACATGTGGTAGGTAATAGTCACAAAGCTAGTAAATGCCTGAGCCAGGTTTAAATGTAAGTAATCTGTGCCCTTGACTCTTATGCTACATTGCTTCTAAGATGGAAATACCACTATGGAGTTCAGGGGAGATATCTGGAGAAATAAAATTTAAAACCATCATCATTATAGGGTATTTAAAGCCATGACACTAGATGAAATCATCAAGAGAGAGGTACAGGCAGAGAAGAGTCCACAGGCTGAGAAGTAGGCAGTGATATAAGGGGAAAACTAGGAAAGTGTGATCCCCGAATTCCAAATTAGAGTGTTTCAAGGAGGAGTGAGAGATGGGCTATGTCAAATACTGCTGACAGTGTGAGTAAGGTGACAGGACCACAAGAACAGTAATACAAAAGAAGAGACAAGAGCAGCTTTGGTGGAATGGGGGAAGTGGAAGTGGAAGTGGTAAAGGTGATTCAATGGATTCAACAGAAGGGATAACAGGAACTGCAGGCACCAAGAAGAAATCTTCTTTTTAAGGTTGCTTATTTTTATGCTAATGGATGATCCACACTGGAGAAAGAAAACTGATTATGGAGGGGAGAGTGGGTAGCACTGCTGGAGTAAGTAAGAGTTGGAATAATTAGAATCCAGTGGAGGAGCTGGCTTCAGCTAGGAGTACAAACAGTTTATCCACTGAATGGGGGAAATAGTATATGGGCAAAGATGCAGGTAAGTGAGTAGATGTGGTGGCTGGCACACTGAAAGTTTTCTTCTGATTGATTTTATTTTCTCAGGGAAGTGGGAAGTTAGATCATCAGCTGAAAAAGAGACTAGAGTAAGAAATTTTGGATGTTTAAGGAAAAAAGAGGCATGAAATAGTCAATGAAGAGAATAATTAGATTAAGAAAATGGAGACTATCTTGTTCATCTTTGATTATAGATAGCCTGGCACAGTCATGTTTTAGATATTAACTGGGACTTGAGGCTTGAGAACCATTGGGTTGTCATGAACACAAACTAAAAAAAAGAAAACAAAAAAACCCTCCAAAAGTTGATAATTTTTTTTTTAAATCTAGAAAAGGTGAGTGACCAAGACATTTAACATACCAGTTGATCATGTCACAGGAAAAAAACATGAAACCAAGGATGAACAGAAATCTTTTGATTACTCTTGGGATTGTGTTTTTGTTTTTTCCCCAGGAATTTGTTATAATGCACCTCAAAAAAAAATCCCTAAACCAAATCATAGAAGATGCATCTAATAAACTACAAGAGAAGGTAAAATTTACACAAGGAAGGGCATGGGGATTTATAAAGCAAGAAGAAAGAAAAGGGAAAAGGCAGCAGACACTCCCCCATACTTTTAAAGAACAGGATCCAGAATGAAGATAAGTAGTAAGTACGATTTGTCCTAGAGGAGAAAATTTAGGAAATCCTAAAAAGAATGTAGATGTGCATACACTGATTTAAGAGTGGAGTCATAAATACCATGGGACATATTACTCTTGGGAAATTAGGTGAAAACAATATAACCATATTATTTTCAACCACACATTCTCTAAAACTTAACCATTTCTAATGACACCACTTAACAACTACAAAAATATAAAACTTGAAAAAAATATATTTGGCAGTACATTAACAGAATCTGCTAGAAGAGATATTATAATGATTGCTACAAAGAAAAATAAATCAAAGTGACATAATAGCCCAGGGAGGGAGTTCACAAACTCAAATGCCTATAGGGTTAAAGGCAGGTAATAAAGTGAGTGAAGCAGGCTGAGTCTAAGGGACAAAAAGAATGTGCAGGGATTAGGGTGAATAGGCAAAGGGCACAGTTGCTACTCAGCTCAAGCCACTGTTGTCACATAGAAAGCATGCTGTTTTGTCAGATCTCCTAATTCTTAAGACAGATATCCTAGTTTTTATGTGAAAGCACTCAATGTTTAAAATACTCGCAACTAATTCAAATATACAAACCGTGTGCAGGCCACACAATCTATGTTTGTGGATACATTCAGTCCTTGGGCTATCTAGTATCCTCTGCATTAGACACTTCTCCAATCGTCGTAATTAGGGCATACTTGAGAAAAGCAGGCATGCTTGAGAAAAGCCAGTGCTTTTTGAATGAGAGAACATCAACATAGGGTAGGTGAAAGAATTTTGCACCACATTTCAGAAAACCTTGGTTTCAGTGTAGGTGCCGCCATTTAGTACTAGCTGGGTGAACTCTTCTGAGCTTCTGTTTGTAAAATGCAGTTTCATAGGCCAGGTGTGGTGGCTCACGTCTGTAATCCTAGCACTCTCGCAGGCCGAGACAGGAGGATCGTTTGAGCTCAGGAGTTCAAGACCAGCCTGAGCAAGAACGAGACCCCGTCTCTACTAAGAAAATGGAAAGAAATTAGCTGGACAACTAAAAACACATAGAAAAAATTAGCTGGGCATGGTGGCGCATGCCGGTAGTCCCAGTTACCCGGGAGGCTGAGGCAGTAGGATTGCTTGAGCCTGGGAGTTTGAGGTTGCTGTGAGCTAGGCTGACACCATGGCACTCTAGGCAGGGCAAGAGAGTGAGACTCTGTTTCAAAAAAAAAAAAAAAAAAAAAAAATGCAGTTTCATGGACTACTCTGTCTAATTCACTGAGCTGTTGTGAATAGCAAATTAGAAAGCAGGTCAAGGCACATCATAAACTATAAAGCTCTATATAAATACAAGTTAAACAGCTTTAAAAAGGGACCTAGTAGAGTGGCCTAAGAACATTTTGTAACCTCTTTGTTGATAAGTTCCTTCATAAAATGGGAACATAGATTACCTTACAATGGATTAATAACACAGCCTTGTAACAGACCCAGGTTTATCTGTTCCCTACTGCTACGGTTTTTGGAGGCACTGCTCTCATCAGCTAGTGATTCAGCAATAGGGAAGTGATGGTGGTCAGGTCCAGGAAGAGACTTAGGGAAAAGAGGAAGAAGTCCTCCTGGCCATGATTCATAAATCCAGAATCAGAGCTAACAATTTTTCCATCTACCTACTTTTACAAAAAAGTGTTTAATGTTAACACTTCTTGAATACTGTTGTTCTATTTATCCTGGATCATTAAACCATACATGATTCAAAGAATAATAAAGTTATCAAACTTTATGAAAAACTGTACTGGAATAAAAAACACCCTATCATATACTGTTCTATAAGGTTCTTCATTTTAAGCTTTCATCAAACCACAATTAAGCAAACTCAACAAATCAAGTCTCTTTCACCAGACTATTTCTTGCAGGTTAGTGTGGTATTGAGTTGAATAACTTGAAAGACTTAAAAGTTTTTCATTTAAAAGCACAATCTGGGTAAAATTATGGATGATATTACCCCCCCCCCCCGCCCAATTTCCAAACTCTTTGACTGACTTACTGTGATGTAAAGTCACCCTGCCATAAAAAAATTTTTTTTCCCAGTAACATAAGAAAAGAATTCTGATAGTCACATTTGTTCATGGACACTATTATGGGATCACTTAGCATCTTTTAAAGAAATCCTGTGGGAGTCAAACTCACTACAGGCTGAGCATCCCTAATCTGAAAATCTGAAATCCAAAATGCTCCAAAAATGTGAAACTTTTTGAGTGGCAACAATATGATGCCATAAGTGGAAAATTCCACACCTGACCTCATGTGATGGGTCACAGTTAAAATCCAGGCAAACAACACACAGTTTATTCAGCATCCCCAAGGGAAAAAAGACCTTCCCAGCCCCCGTTAGCTGTGATACTAGATCAGTGTGCACTTAGAACAAGAAATCATGTCAATTTATAAAATCAAAGAGAGACTTCTGAGGCAAAAACCACTGTTGATGAGGCAAATGACTCTGGAAAAAACATTTTAAAAAGCCATCCAGCAGAATGCCTCCTTATTCCTAGAGGACCTACTTTCTGGCCCCTCAAATGCTTCTGATACTTCTTCTCACCTGAAAAAATAGTGTAAAATAACCTTTTAATTGAAACATAGCAGTGCAGCTATGACTGATTGCTGACTGTTTGCTATGGTTTAACACCTGATAAAGTTATTCCTGGTGAGGCTACTATGCTGCTTAGTTACTTACCTTGAACACATTTTTTCTACTGTATTAATGGTATGTCATTTTTCTACTGTTAAGTTCTTATGTGTGAATAAGCGTAAGAAAATGATTGCTTATCAGTAGCATATAAATTCAGATTCAGGAATGATGGTGATGCCGAAAAACCAGATTGTCCACATGGATAGCTGAGATAGTGACACCTTTGGCTTTCTGATGATTCAATGTACACAAACTGTGTTTCATGCACAAAATTATTAAAAACATTGTATAAAATTATCTTCAGGTGATGGGTATAAGATGTTTATAAAACACAGATTTTGTGTTTAGACTTGGTCCTATTCCCAAGATATCTTGTATGTATACGTAAATATTCTGAAATCTGAAAAAATCTGAAATCTAAAACACTTCTGGTCCCAAGCATTTTGGATAAGGGCTACTCAGGATAAGGATACTCCTTAAATCCTGTAGTAGAATTTAAATATTTCCAAATAAATAAATGTTAATTTGAACCACTGAAAAAAGGCTCTTTAAAGCTTTAACTAATATAAAAGTAAACAGGCCAGAAATAAAATCTAAAGGTAAATTAGTGTCCTTTAAAAAGAAAGTTAGAAAGTAAAAGTGAGTTTCTAGGAAGCTATTTAATAGTAGTACCTTTTAAAGTTAAATCTTTAAAATTTCACTTATAAATAAATAATATGAAAATGGAGTGATTGTATAACAGTGATTAAGAGTGTAGGCTCTGGAATCAGATTCTCTAGGTTCAAATCATAGCTTCTATCACTTATTATATCTGTTATTTCATTCAGGTCATTTAATCTCTGTAAACCTCAGTTTCTTTCTTTTTTTTTGAAAGAAAAAAACTCTCTTGCCTGGGCTAGCGTGCCATGGCGTCAGCCTAGCTCACAGTAACCTCAAACTCCTGAGCTTAAGCGATTCTCCTGCCTCAGCCTCCCGGGTAGCTGGGACTATAGGCATGCACCACTGTGCCTGGCTAATTTTTTTCTATTTGTAGTTGTTTGGCTAATTTCTTTCTATTTATAGTAGAGACGGGGGTCTTGCTCTTGCTCAGGCTGGTCTCGAACTCCTGAGCTCAAGCAATCTTCCCACCTCAGCCTCCCAGAGTGCTAGGATTACAAGCGTGAGCCACCATGCCCGGCCCCCAACCTCAGTTTCTTTATTGTAAAATAAGAATAATAATTTTAGGGTTATTTAAGGATTAAGTGAGACAATTCATAGTTTTATTTTAAGACATAAAAATTCATCATGCAGTAAAAATGCAGTGAAAACAGCTAACAAGCACAGTGTGACCCGCTTCAGGTGAATCATGGCCCAATAAATATTGCCACCTGAGGACTGATTCTGAAGAGAGAGTGAGCTGTCTTTGTTCCCTAACACTATGTTATAACCTTTAAAAATATATACTTTTTTTCCCCTTAGAGACAGGGTCTCACTATGTTGCCCAGGCTGTATGTACTCCCTGGGCTCAAGTGATCCTACTGCTTCAGCCTCCCTAGTAGCTGGGACTATAAGCTCATGTCACTGTGTTCTGCTAAAATATAGTTTTAACATTGTTTTTCTATAAACCAAATTAGTATTTTCTACAACCTAGTCTTCATAGACAAAGCTGTTTTAACTAAAATAGACAAAACTGGTCACTTGGAAGATAATTAAAATTGTATGATAACTGTGGTAACATGTAACTGCTTCCAGAAATTCTATCTGGAGCCAGGCATGGTGGCATGCACCTGTAGTCCCAGCTACTTGGGAGGCTGAGGCAGGAGGATCACCTGAGCCTGAGACTTCAAGGTTGCTGTGAGCTATCGTACTCCAGCCTGGGCAACAGAGCCAGACCCCATCTCTGGAAAAGAAAAAAGAGAAAAGAAAAGAGAGAGAAAGAAAGAAAAAGAAAGAAAAATAAATAAATAAATTCCATTTGGGAAAGAACAATAGTACAGAAAAAGTTGCCTTAACAATTATCAATTTCTTTAAAAAATATAATATCTATTTATAATGCTGTAAATGTCTATAGGATTCTTTCTACATATGTATTCTATATTCTAAGGACTTCTTAATTTGACTCAGACTCAAAATGTCTACTAGAAAATGTTATTGCGACATGTGTTGGTAAATTATGTAACTTTTCATTTCAGATTGACAGCAGTAACTGAATTAAATCATTAGATCTAAAATACTTCAAATTTGTTTACATTAGTATAAAAGTGACCTAAATTAGGACAAGAAAATGTAAAAATGAGCCACAGCTAAAACATTTAATTGAGAAGGAAACAGAAATGATTTGTTCTTTAAAACTCATTTCAAAAATAACAAAACCATCAAGTAGAAAACCAATTGTGATAGGATTTTATACTCACATAAACTTTCAGAAATTTACACTCAGTTATCTAATGATAGTATTTCTCTCTTATTCTGTCTCAGTCTGAATTACTTTGTAGCACTTACCCAAAACTAAACAATAATAAACTTGGACACAAAAATGTTAGAAATATATTTACTTATATGTGTACTGTCACCCTATATATTCTTACTTTTAAGGAGATCTGAACATTAAGAAATCATTACTTGAAAAGTATCTACATAAACAACTATCCACATATGACAGGTATTTGGTAGAGTAATAATCAAGATGGGTTTTTTAAGATTAGCAACCCAGGTTAAAAATCATAGCAGGATCCCAAAAGATAAGTTTATGTACTTTCATTTACTTCAGCTGAAATTTAAGTTAGATTGAAATTTAAGTTAAATATAATACTGTTGAATGTAAAATATTTAATATTCACTTGAATTTCATATTTCTTCCCATTTCTCTGTCAATATTGGGTGCTAAGCAAAATCTAGTTGCTAAAAATACTGCTAATATGCATAGAGCTTTGAAAGATCAAATGAAATTTATTTTAATACATAGTGTTGAAGAGAAAATCCTCTTCAACCTACTGGATTCATTCATTGGAGTTTCCTAGGAATCATCAGATTTAGTATCCATAGACACACAGATAATATAGCATAGATAGTAACTTCCTAATTCATTAATGTCTATATACAGTCAAATCAATTCCTGTATTATAAAGAAACTAAAGCTGTACTACTTTTTAAAAATATGTCAGTGCTATACTAGGGGTGTAACTCCTTATAAAGCAAGCACAAATGTGGCATTAAACTTACTTTTCCAAAGAAGCCTTTGAAGAACTTCCTTTCCTGGAGGAACAGGGGGACAAGTCGAGCGCTATTATTGTATGGGCTAAATGTCCCAGGGTTTCACACCAATAAGCACATACAGAAGTTGGGGAAAAGGAAAAGTGGGAGAAGGGGAGGGGGTGAGAGTTTTAAAGAGTTATCCATACCAGGAGTGACAAGGACTAAGGAAGGGTGCATGAAAATGCAGGGAAAAACACTGTATGGCCTAAGAATCCATGGAAAGAGAAGAACTCAGGACCTCTATTCATGCAGAGTAACTAGTTAGTTTAGTAATCACTATATACTTTTAAAACATATTTTCCAAATTTGGCAGCAGAGAAAGATTAGGACACACTGGTTTAGTGAAATTTGCATTTAAATTTCATAATAGTGAGTATAAAATAGAAGAGTGGTTCCATATACATTTTTCAATTTAAAATCAGTAGTCAACTGTGTGAAAGTCATCAATTAAAAAACCAGTCCAGGCCGGGCACAGTGGCTCACGCCTGTAATCCTAGTACTCTGGGAGGCCGAGGCGGGAGGATCGCTCAACGTCAGCAGTTCAAAACCTGCCTGAGCAAGAGCAAGACCCCGTCTCTACTAAAAATAGAAAGAAATTAATTGACCAACTAAAAATATATAGAAAAAATTAGCCGGGCATGGTGGCACATGCCTGTAGTCCCAGCTACTCGGGAGGCTGAGGCAAAAAGGATAGCTTCAGCCCAGGAGTTTGAGGTTGCTGTGAGCTAAGCTGATGGCACGGCATTCTAGCCCGGGCAACAGAGTGAGACTCTGTCTCAAAAAAAAATAAAAAAATAAAAAACCAGTCCACATTCAAATGACCACATAATCACATAAAAAATGCAATATATAAAATTAAATGAGTATGCATCAAGGGTCCTTATCATACTTTTTCTTGATGAGTTTAAGATGTCCCTTAGAGAATCCTTCATACTACCTAAGGGGAGCTTGACCACTGACTTTCCACTTACGCATTAGTATCAATCTGTATACATGTGTGTGCTGATCGATTTCACAACAGACATGGGGAAATAACAGATATGTTCTATTCCAGATACAGAATAAATTATCTATAAAGAACACAAGGCTAATGTTTAAACTGGAGCTGAGAAAACAAATATCTTAAGAACCAAATAACATCTTTGGGCCACAACTGAAATTTAAGGAATAGGGTTTTATTTTCTTTTTAAAAGCTGTTGTTTTAAAATAAACTTGCATTGACACTTGTAAGTATATAATTCTGAAACTATCTGGATAAGAGAGGCATAGCTATATATGGTACCAGCATCAATATTTAAGCACCATTTATGAAAACTGGCCACCATTTAAAATCTAAAGAATTTATGCAAAGTGGATGGGTTCTAACTCACCACCAAGCTGCTCTCACTTTATATTTCTTAGCTATGGTTGAAATATAGTTTAAGCCTTTACTTTAATAGTTTAAGCCTTTACTTTTCTTTTTCTGAGACAGAGTCTCACTCTGTTACCCAGGCTAGAGTGCCATGGCATCAGCCTAGCTCATAGCAACCTCAAACCTGGGCTCAAGCCATCCTTCTGCCTCAGCGTCCCGAGTAGCTGGGACTCAGGCATGGGCCACCATGCCCGGCTAACTTCTTCTATATGTTTTTAGTTGTCCAGCTAATTTCTTTCTATTTTTAGTAGAGACAGGGTCTTACTTTGCTCAGGCTGGTCTCAAACTCCTGAGCTCAAAGGATCCACCCCGCCTTGGCCTCCCAGAGTGCTAGGATTACAGGTGTGAGCCACCATGCCCGGCATGAGCCTTTACTTCTTATAATCATCAGTTTTTAATGTTGGATAAATGTCTAGGAAAAGACAACTGTACTGAAATTTGACTCTCATTCAATGCTCCCAGAACCAGAAAGTTTGTTTTCCATTTAAGTTTTGAAAATCACAAGCAGCATCAGATATTTCCACAAAATATTCTGAACTTAAGCTGGAAAAAAATTATAAAGTAATCGTGCCAGTCATTATGATAAGATTAAGATTATTTCTGCTGCCAAGTTTGGTGACCCTAGTTTTGTTAGACTGAGTAACCACCAGCTTTCAAGGATGCAGCCAAAGTTAGGAGATTCACCATTCTTAAGGGATGGGAAGGTGAGGGAAGGAGATCCGTTAACCTTTAATTTAGCTCCTAGAAAAGCTCTTGTTAAACATGAAGTTTTTCCTCTTTTTATAAAAGACCCCAGATGTTAATGAAAAAAGTTGACGTGCAAAATGCATAAAGACAGGTATTAGAGAATATTATTAATGTTCTTTTAAAAAACAATTGTTATGATTCTTTTACCTGCTAAAACAAGAACATATATTAAAACAAATATATCAAATAGTGAATAAAAAACAACATATTAGAAACTGGTAGTATAATGAAACTAGTCTAAAACCAAGACAGAGAGGGAAAGACATTTAAGAGACAATGGGAAGAAATGACCTTTTAAAATGAAAGGCATCTTGGACTAGAGTCAAACAAGGCCTGATATACATTTTACAAAATTGACTGATAGAGGACAATATTCCTCACCCTGCAACTGACTATGCCATAAAGGCAATAAAAATGGACAATAAGCCATTTCTGTCAATTATCCTATACAATTTAAATCCCAAAGTAGCTAATTAGTGAAATTATGTCACAAAGTAAATGAACTGAAAATAGTAGCAACTAACTCTATGCACAGAAAGTAAAAAGAAAAAAAAAATTAACACATTTATGCTGTGAGGAACATATTTTTAAAACACTATCTTTTTTAGTTATGCTTTTTTTTTCATTAGAGAACATCAAGTATGCAGATGATTTCCAACTGAAATTAATCTAATTCTAAAGTGTAAGAGACTACTTGGGGAAAAACACACACACACACAAATATACTTGCAAATTTTCTTCCTCCTCAATTTCTCATAAATTTAAAAAGCACTAGAAATGTTAAATTTTTAGCTCAAAGATCATTCACATGATAGGTTTAAAATCTTTGTTTCACTACTTAACTGGAACATCTAAGCTATTTAATTTTTTAAATGTTCAAACTTTGGCATTCAAACTAATTCTAAAGACATTCTATTTCTTCTTTAATCCTCTATAGAAGAGGAAGCTTTATAATCTATAAAAAACAGACAAAAATCCTCCAGAGACATAGCATTTGGCACAAAATAAGTATCTGGCACAGCAAGTTGTAGATCCCCAGTGAAGTTTGTTAGATGAATGTTTGCTCAGAAAAAAAAAAGGCAACTAGAAATTTCTGTATAGTAAAAATATGAAAAGAAGACAAAAATCATAAATTTATGTGGACTAGTCTGATGTGAGAAGAACAACAAGTCCTGAAGACTTCCAACTGTCTACAAGATTCTCAGTATTTATAGAAATAGAAAAGGTATTTATAGAAGGGAGAAGTTTCATTGAGTATAATAAACAGGAAATTTGCCCCAGTTACCCAACACTCCAATCTTGTTTTTATATATGTTTTCCAATGCAAAACTATATATAATATTTGCTCCAAGTCTCCTAGATAGGGTTTGTCTGAAAAAATTTAAATAACTTCTTAATAAAAAGTCTA
Source organism: Cheirogaleus medius (assembly GCA_008086735.1). NCBI lineage: Eukaryota > Metazoa > Chordata > Mammalia > Primates > Cheirogaleidae > Cheirogaleus > Cheirogaleus medius. Next base: position 24,609,817 of record VBSM01001979.1, on the reverse strand, counting down.
GGAGTGGGTGATTTTCCCTCAAAGTTCAAAAGTTTAAGTATGTCCAGAAAAGCAATCATCAACATATAAAACTTTCCTTACATCATAAAAGACCATAGGGAAATAAAGATCTTTAGAGATATGCAAAAGGGTTTTGTAAACTTAAAACATTAAACATCATATATAATTATGATGACTATAAGATTCAATTTGACCATATATTGAAGATTGGATTGTATTCTGTATATTCATTCCAGCAATATTTTTCTAGTGGCTACTATGTGCCAGACACTGTTCCAGGCATAGGTATAATTTTTAAAATGGCAGTTTAGTTCCTATTTCGGGTGAATATTAAAAATTCATTAAATTGTATTCTTTAAATAGTCCTATGCCTGAAATAATCATGCTTATAGTCTATTATCTTCTTGGATTAAAAAAATAAAAAGGTAAAATAAAACAAAAAAAATCAATTCAACTAAAAAATTAGTTTTAGAACTAGACAGTTAAATAGTGTCTATCTCTGGGATTGCAAAAGATCATTTTGTTTTATTTATGTACATTTTTTGTTCATTTGTATTTTATATAATATATATTACTTATGTAATAAAGAGATGTTTCTAATTAAACACTGTTTAAAAAACCAAAAACTAGACAATTAAGAGGATTAACTGTTCATTAAACAACTAAATACCATTTCTCAATATCTTCTGAGCAAATTTAACTGTCTCTAGTTTTTCCTTATTTAGAGAGTGGACATGAAGCCATACTCTGAATTAAAAGATTTTGTAAAGGCTCATTCCACAGTGGCTTTTTAACCATAAGTCATATAAATTATAAGATTTGAATAATTATTTATAGTTTGTTTCAGGTCTATTTAGTCTGTTCACTGATTTGTTGTTTTCGGTCGTAATATAGTGTTATAAAATATTCTTTAAGTAGGGCAAATAATTGCATTACTTAAAAAAATGTTCTTAGCTATTCTTCTTCTAGATGAACTAGAATTATTTTATTAAAGAAGAAATTGAATTTTAATTTCTCTTTTAAACTGGTTTTGACAAAAATGGAAAATTATCTGAGACTGTGTTTAATTGGGGAATATATTTAAGTAGACATGGCAAGACTACAAACTATAGTTCATGTAACATAATACATGGTTATAAGTCCCCTTAACATAAATGATGAATTGGAGAGCACAGATAAGACTAGGAAAGGCTTCAATCATTTAAAAATTTAAATGACTAAAATCTGAGGTAAAGGGTATGTGCAGATACATATACGTATGCATGTATGTGTATGGGTCTATTTGTTTTGTTTTGTAGTTCTTTTATACTACAATCAGTTATTTTTCTCTTGCTTTCCTTTCTATAATAGATTCAGACATTTATTCCAAAATAAAATCTATCTGAGTTGGCTGCTTCCTTAATTTTATGTATTTCATATTGTGGAATTACAGATAAGAGTTAATATAGAGTATACCAAGAAGCAGAACATTTTTGATTACTAAACAAATTGAGGGAAAAAGCACACATTAGTAGTCAAACTTGTGGCAGCCCATCATACCAGCAAACCCAAAGCAACAAGTATTAAATGCTCTTTGGGGTAGAGGCATGCAGAAGTAATGCTTAAAGCTTTCATAGCAAAGTGGGGACATATTGGAGAGAAGGAAGGCTGTAAAGAGGGCTGTCAGATCTATGAAACATTCCTCCAACCTACTGAAAATCTGAAATTCAGCACTTTAATCTGAATCTATGAATTCTGAACCTATTCTCTCCTTTTATGAAATATACAGGCATGACTTGGGATGTGTTCTATGTCATAATTGGCAAAGGAAATATTATTTATCCTTGGAAAGGGCTCTCCATTCCAGTGTGCTAATAAAGTTTATGAACAAGGCAGTAGAAATAGATTATGTTAGAGAAATACAGAGAAAAATATTGGGGAGTAGGAGTCAAGATAATAATGAAGTCTCCAAGAAGTAAATCTCACCGGGCATCAACACAGGTATCTCTATCTCCTACTTTTTCCCAGAAAGCTGTTTCTTATAATGGATTTAAAATCCATAAATTATAATCCAGTTATCACAATTAGGTTAAGATGTTAACTAACAGCTTCATCCTGGTTTTAGAAAATTATCCTTCTATCAAGTTTCACATCACTTGTTTCACATGTTATAAATCAAAAATACCTTTTGGATAATGTCTGGCCTAAATTGAAGAGGTTTGTCTTTATAATTTTTACCTCTGGAAATGAACAACATGAGATGCTTTTTATTAGTAAGTCTACATCTTTTGCTTTAAGAGAAAGACTGTTCTTAATGGATACTGCGTCACTGAAATTTACTGAGCAAAATCTTTTAAGAAAATATTGACAGCATATAGATCAACACTGGCAACCATCAAATACATACAGCTTTCAATCTTTTTACAGCATCTTCACAGATGTGCATTCCTCTTGATTCATCAACTTCTACATGGCCAAGGTACTGCAGAAAGAAGAAAAAAGTTGGGGTTATTGCTATGTTTACTAAATAACTACTCTATGTTAAGCATTAGGTGGTAGATAATTGAATATAGGTTAAACATCCCAAATCTCAAAAAATCCAAAATCCAAACACTTCTGTTCTGGGCCCAAGCATTTCAGATAAAAGATATTCAACCTGTATTGAAATCCCTGTACTCAAGACTCACAGCCACTGAAGAAGAGTTAAAATAATGTTACTTTACTTACTCTCAGTGTCCTCATATGAAGATTTAGAATAATTACTTCAAAGACTTGTTATAGGTGAATAGGTGAAAAAGTACACAGTAGTACTAAAGGTTGCCTGAATCTATCGGATCTGAAGCATAATAGCCTATGCCAGACAGTTACTGTATGTCTACACAAAAACTTCTCCTCTACACACCTCTCCTAAGGCAAAGTATACACATACCATGAAAAAGGCCAAAAATGACAGTTTTTCAAAGGCTAAAGAGATAACACACTCCCCTTATGGGGAGCACATAAGAGCAAGGCAGGTAACTAAAACAAATTTTAAGAAGGTAGTGCATCTGAGCTTTAAAAGATGTGTAGAATTTGAAGAGGCAGAAATTGAAAAGTTGAAAAATTATTTTAGGCTGAGAGAGTTTGAGGTTGCAGTGAGCTATGCTGACACCACCGCACTCTAGCCTCGGCAACAAAGTGAGACCTTTACTCAAAAAAATAACAAAAAATAAAAGAGAGCATTTGTAATATTGCCCTTCTGCTTTTCTAACTCAGGACTACTCCCCTCCCTTTTTGGTACTTCCAGCCTGAATGTAACATAGCCAGAAATCCAAAAGTGAGTGCTGTGGTACAAAGAGAAATCCGGGAAAAGTCAATGTAGCTCTGGTTTGAAGACTAGGCAAGGGAACTCTTAACCTCAGAGAAAGGATAGGAGTCCCTATCCCTTTTATTTGCCTTTCTTTTCTTGGTTCTCTCACACCTCAGCCCCCAGGAAATCATGTGGTTCAGGCTGTAGTGGCGGCTGCAGTGGCAGAGGTAGCAACAATGAAAACCTGCAATATCCATACCTCTAAGGGAGGGGAAACTACCTGTTTAGTGGAACCTTAATTCCACGAAGATGGGGCTGACCTCCCTTTTGCTTTTTTCCTCTCTCTTTGAATCTCCCACCATTTGGCGATAGATACAAGTGAAACTGTGGGAATTTCTGGTAGAGCAGAATAACCGGGAGCTCAGGTTTCTGGCTAAAGGACCAGAAAGAGAAGCTCCAGGGAACTGGAAAGTACTGAGGAAGACACAGGAGGGGAGGAGCTTGGAAAATACACCATGAATTGTTTATGAATTCCAGGGTTCACCCAGGAGCTGCACAGCTAAGGATCTGATCCTAATTAGCATACAAAAGACTTTGAGAACTAACATATAGACCACCTCCTGGTTTCCAAACTTAGAAATGTGTGACATACACATAGGGCAGATCAGAATAGCACTGTAGATCAGAATACCATCACAAAGGCTTCGAAAACTGAATGGATATTGGAACCACAGCTCACAGAAGGTAAGTTAGAACTTGCAGCCTGAGACCTAACTGGATCAGCTGCTAAAACAAAAATACAAACATTCTCCAGAGGATTTAAATAAGACCCAGAGTCTCACAACCAAATATACAAATATCTAGGACACAATACAAAAATTACTTGGCATATGATGAATTATGAAAATTTTAACTCATCCAGGGGAAAAACAGTCACATACACTAAGATTATAGAGATGTTAGAATTATCTGATAAAGATTTTAAAGCAGCTATTATAAAAAATGATCAAAGAAGCAATGGTGAATAGTCTTAAAACAAATGAGAAAATAGAAAATCTCAGCAAAGAAACAGAAAATTGTAAAAAGGAATCAAATGGAACATTTAAAACTGATAAATACAATAACTGAAATAAAAACACATTGAGTAGACTCAATAGGAGAATGGAGATGACAGCAGAAAGTGTCTGTGAACTTGAAGATAGATCAGTTGCAATTAAACTTACACCTAGCATCATACATAATGGTGAGAAACTGGATGCCTTACCCCTCAGATCTGAAACAAGATAAAACTGTCCTCTCTCAGCACTCCTATTCAATACATCTGCTCTTTTAAACTTCAAAATAATAACATGTATTTTGGTTTTGTAGCTCTTCCATATATGATACAAATAAGGCACCAAAAATAGTTCAGAAGTGAGCACAGGAAAAAGGAAATAACATTTACTGATTACCTACCACGTGCTAGGATCTATGCTGGATGCTTTATATATTTTGTCTTACTGAATAACTACTCAGAAATGTATGCATGATCAACTGATTTTAAAAACTGAGAAAAGAAAATGAGGTTCAGAAATGCTGAATAACTTGCCCCAAATCACAGACACAGCTAGTAAGGGAGGAGTATGATTTATAAACATGACTCTAAGTCCAAGAGCCATCCCACTTGACTTTACCACAATTCATGAAAACTTTCCCTAATTTCACATTCTTATAAGGAAATTAAAAAAAAAAAACTCCAAGTTTCTTCCACCATATTTTTTCCTCACAACTTTGTAAAATAAAAGTCATTTTATCTGGTAAATTCCTCTGGCAGGGCTTATACTGTCAGCAATAAGCAAACCTGAAAACTCAGTAAAAACATCTACAATAAATTCATAGTTATTCACACTTCTTCAATTCCTCTCAAGTTTCAGAATTTACATGTTGAAGAGAATTATTAACATGATGCTATCTAGGAGCCTTAATGACATTCTGGAATATGGTACTGTCAAAGTTATCATTATTGGGCAAAACTAAAAAATAATTAAAAATCTACTGACTTTTGTTATTTTTTTGTTGTTGTTTTTTGAGACGGGGTCTCACATTGTGGCCTGGGCTAGAGTGTAGTGGCATCATCATAGCTCACTGCAGCCTGGAACTCCTAGGCTCAAGCAATCCTTCTGCCTCAGCCTCCCAAGTAGCTGGGACTACAGGCATGCACCACCATACCAGCCCCGGCTAATTTATTTACTTTTTGTAGAGATGGAGTCTTGATGTTGCCCAAGCTGGTTTTGAACTCCTGGGCTCAAGAGATCCTCCCACCTCAGCCTCCCAAAGTGCTAGGATTATAGGCCTTGAGCCACTATGCCCCTCCTGACTTTTGTAATTTTTAAGTAAAACTGGTTCTTATAGATTATTCTAGTTCATATGCATGTCTTATAGGGAATAGATTTATTCATTTTTTAAATATAGTAAAATTCACTCTTTTTGGTCTAGAGTTCTATGAGATTTGACAAATGCATACAGTTATGTATAACCACCACCACAATCAAGTTCAATCACCCTCAAAAATTCCTTCATGCTGCCCATTTGCAGTTAACTCTTTTCCATGTCCCCAGCCTTTGCAACTACTGATCTATTTTCTGATCCTATAATTTTTCCTTTTAAAGAATGTCAAATAAATGGAATCATACAGTATGAGACTTCTGGCTTCTTTCACTTAGCATAACAAATTTAAGTCATCTAAGTTGCTGAGTATATCAGAAGTTTGTTCCATTTTATAGCTGAGTGTCGCATTTCACGGCATGCATGTATTACTGTGTTTAACCAATCACCAAGTGAAGCTCATATTGTTTATTTCCAGTTTTGGTGATAATAAAGCAAGCCACTATAACTATTCCTTTATAGGTTTTCATGTGAACATAAGGAGTGGAATTGCTAGGTTGCAGGGTAACTGAATGTCTGACTTTTAAGAACAGCCACACTCTTTCCCAAAGTGTCTGCACCATTTTACATTCTCACCAGCAATGTATGAGAGTTACAGATGCTTGGCATCCTGGCTACCCATTGGTATTGTCAGTTTTTAAAAAAGCCATTCTGAAAGGTGTGTAGTGGTATCTCTTCAAGTTTAATTTGCATATCCCTAATGACTAATAGTACTGACCATCTATTTATGTACTTATCCACATCTTAGTTGACATTTTAAAAAGACACAGGATTTGGGTGGTATTACAAATTGATTAGTTCCAGAATTTGATTTTTACCTTTTTGAAACTCAGAACATTTCCATATCACTATTGTAACATTTCTTTCATTTTGTATTATTTTTCAATGTTTAGTAACATAACCATACCCTCAAGTTTCTTTTAATACTCTCAGATAGAATCCATTCAGAATATTCTTAAAATCTTTTTCAACTATCCTAGATTTCAATTCTATCTTTAACTATTTTATCCTTCCAATTTGACATCATCTTCTGATAGTGAAGTTAGAAACCACAGAGGTCTACAAGTATTGCTTCCTGTTATCTATTAACACTTCATGATCTGTCCCCAAATACATTCTATTACTTATTCATCTTCTTTATGTAATGCAACAAAAAACAAAGCCTCAGCTTGTTCTGAGCTTTCATCTTTGTGATGTGAATCTTTTTTTTGAGACAGAGTCTTGCTCTGTTGCCGGGCTAGAGTGCCGTGGTGTCAGTCTAGCTCACAGCAACCTAAATCTCCTGGGCTCAAGCAATCCTTCTGCTTCAGCCTCTCGAGTAGCTGGGACTACAGGCATGCATGACCACGCCTGGCTGATTTTTTCTATGTATTTTTTAGTTGTCTGGCTAATTTCTTTCTATTTTTAGTAGAGACAGGGGTCTCGCTCTTGCTCAGGCTGGTCTCAAACTCCTGACCTCAAGCGATCCTCCCACCTTGGCCTCCCAGAGTGCTAGGATTACAGGCGTAAGCCACTGTGCCCGGCCAATCTTCATGATGTGATCTTAATGATTAAATTATCCTTTATTTTATCCTTAACACATTAACTGCCTTGTGAATTGTATTTAACTCATGCCAGCTTTGAGCCCAGGGCCTTATGAAGCATATGAAGACTCTGTTCTCTGAAACAAATTCAGTAAGTATATCGTGAATCATATACAACTCAAGTGACATGCAGTGTAAAAACTGATTCTAGCTCCTCATGAGTTGTATATAACTCATGCACAGAAAACAATAAAAAATAACAAATTTTTCATTAAATTAGAAGGGATTGTTTTGTTTTCAAAGTTTTTATTCTGTTCTCGTAATAAAACATGATGGCCCCAGGGAAATACTTTTTTTCTAGTGTGGCAGTCAATGTGTTAATTCTATAATCCTTCCACATTCTACATATATCCTTTTAAAAAACTGATCATATAAGATTCTATAATATGCAAATTCTAAATAGGTCAGAACCAAAAATATACAGAAATATATTTTATATTCCAAGTATAATGGTAAAATTAGTTGATAGCTTTTATATTGCAAAGTCTAATATCAGAATGTTTGGTTTTTAACTTGAACATTAAAATAACTTTTAGCCTATAATCCCAGCACTTTGGGAAGCCGAGGTGGAAGGATTGCTTGAGGCCAGGAGTATGAGACCAGCCTGGGAAACATTGTGAGACTGTCCCCACGAAAAATTTAAAAAATAGCTGGGCACGGTGGCTCACGCCTGTAGTTCTAGCTACTCAGGAGGCTGAGGCAGGAGGATCCCTTTGCTTGAGCCCAGGAGTTCAAGGCTGTAGTGAGCTATGATCGTGCCCTTGCACTCCAGCCTGGGTGACAAAGTAAAGAATTCAGTGGCATTTAGTACACTTACAATGTTGTACAACCATCACCTTTATCTGGTTAAAAACATTTTCTTGTACCAAAAGGAAAATTTATACCTATTAAGCAATTGTCCTCACTGTCCCTCCCGCAGCCCCTGGCAACCATCAATCTGTATTGTCTTTATGGATTTACCTATTTTGGACATTTCACATAAAGAGAATCATATAACATGTGGCCTTTTGTGTCTGGCTTATTTTACATAGCATACTGTTTTCATGGTTCATCCACACTGTAGTAGTATGTATAAGTAGTACTTCATTGCTTTTCATAGCTGAGTAACATTCCATTGTATGTATGTACCACAATTTCTTATCTACTTTTCCACTGATGGACATTTGGACTGTTTCTATCTTTTGGGTATTGTGCATACTGGTGCTGTGAACATGCGTGTACGTGTATTTTTTGAGTACCTATTTTCAATTCTTTGAAGTATATAACTAGCAGTGAATTGCTGGGTCATATGGTAATTCTGTTTTGCTTTTTGAGGAACCATCATTCTGCTTTTCACAGCAGCTGAACCAATTCCTATCAGAAATGTATGAAGGCTCCATTCAATTTCATTACATCCTTGTCAACATGTTATTTTCTGCTTTGTTTTGTTTTAAATTATAGCCATCCAAATTGGTGTGAAGTGGTGCCTCTTTGTGTTTTTGATTTGTATTTCCCTAATGACTAATGATGCTGAGTAACTTTTTCAGGTGTTTGTTGGCCATCTGTATATCTTCTTTGGAGAAATTTCTATACAAGTCCTTTGTTTATTTTTAAATCAGGTTCTTTGTCTTTCTGTTGTTGAGTCATAAAAGTTATTTATATTGGGGGATGTTCATGCTTGAGGCTCTGCCTCGAGGGGGAGGGGGGCATGGGCAATATACATAACCGTAATATTTGTACCCCCATAATATGCTGAAATAAAAAAAAAGTTATTTATATATTCTGGATACTAGATCCTTATCAGATATATAATTTCTACACATTTTCTCCCATTCTGTAGTTGTCTTTTCACTTTCTTGATAATGTTATTTGATGCACAGTTTTCAATTTTGATGAAGTCCAACGTATCTACTTTTTCTTTTGTTGCTTGTGCTTTTAGTGTCTTATGTAAGAATCCATTGCCACATCCAAGGTCATGAAGATTACCTCTATGCTTCCTTCTAAGAGTTTTTCTTTTAGGAGTTTTTGCTTTTATACTTAGGTTGTTGATCCATTTTGAGTTAATTTTTGTATATGGTAAGAGGTAAGGGTCCACCTTCATTCTTTTGCATGTGGGAATCTAGTTGTCCCATCACCATTAGTTGAAGGGTTTATTCTTTCTTTGTTAAATGGTCTCGGTACTCTTGCGAGAAGTCAATCAGCCATTGATATATGGGTTTATTTCTGGATGACTCTCAATTCTATCACTTTATACATCTATCCTTATGCCAATACTATAATGTTTTGATTAGTGTAACTTTGTGCTATGTTTTAAAATTGAGAAGTGCCAGTCCTCCAACTTCACTTCTTTTTTGTAATAATGAGGTCATTTTTATTCTTAGGCTCATCAATGTGATGAACTATATTTATAAAATTTCCAAGTACTGAACCATTTGTAGATTCTTGAATACTTTAGTATACTTTTCGACCCCATATGTTACTATTTTTGTGCCTACTTTTTCATGTATATTCACAAGTGGAATTGTTCTATGGTTTTCCTTTTGTTTTTGTGCTTTGTTTGGTTGTTGTATCAGGATTTTGTTAAAGCCATAAAAAAATTTGAAAACCGTCCATTTCTCCCTGCATATCCTCTGATATAGTTAAATAGCATAGAAATTATTCTTTGAGGGTCTGACAGAGCTGACTGGTGAAATCACCTATATCCAAGGCCTTTTGGAGAGATAGTTTGGGTTTTGTTTTTTAACAGCTTTCTCTATTTTTTTTCTGGTTAGGGGCCTATTCAACTTTTCTATTTCTACTTTAGGTAATTTTAGTATGTTTTCCTAGAACATTCATAGTTAATCTAAAATTTCAAATTTATCAGCATAAATGGCAAAGTATTCACATATCTTAATTTCTTTGGGTCTGTGGGTGGGTTGCCCCACACTCTTATCTGTAGGATTATATACCTAGGTTTTCTTCCTTTTTCTACTACTCATTTCTACTACTACCTCTAAGTTGCTTAATCTCTCTCTGTTTTCATTTTATAACAACAAGAGAAAGTAGGGTTTTATGATCTCTGAGTTACTTTTAGGGGATCTGAGGAATGAATACAGTTTTCAAAGTATTTCCAACAGGTTTCATGCTACCACTTAGGTTGATCAATTCAATTGGTCACATATGGGTATTTATGCCAGCAAAAGAAAAAAAAAAAAAGGAAGTCTTGGTGAAAAGAAGAGAACAACATTATCTCATAATTATCTCATATATGGACTGACTCTTAGTTGCATAATCTATTTTAGAAATACAGAGACAAAAATCTGCCTTTTGTCCTATTAGACTAGGAGAAAAACATGCCCATTGAAAGAAACATTATTAAAGAGGCCTCTTTTCTTCTCTGAGACACTATCTCACTGAAGAACTACAGCTGATTCATGCTTTAATGGCTAAAATATGTGACACTAGGACTTCTTTTGTCTGTATGCATTTTCCAAACTCCTTCTGAGTAAGGAACTTTATTCACAAAAATGTACTTTAGAAAAACTAGTATGTGGAATTTAATTCTTGGATGAATTAAGTCCTTTTTCCCTTTCTGGAAAAAATTATTTAAAAAACAGATTTCCCCCCTTGCTTTGGTGATGTTATCCATGAGAAGAAATGCAGAGCTCTGATGTGAGAGATTGTATATAGTCAGCAGTTCCCAACATTAACAAAAAGTAACATAATAATCATTAATTTGTAAGGAGTTACAGGTCATTTTATCACATACATACACACACACACACACAGCCTATGTTATATAGCAAATACAGTATACAGATGTGCACAGCACAATATCAAAACTTGTTTTGGCTCTTTAACCAAAGAGGAGTAGTTAAATCAAATTAAAATGGGCTATTCTTTAACTATAAATTTGGAGTACAATTCCATTTTTACAAATTGTAGGTCTAAGCAGAGGCATTAAATCTAATCAGACAAGTTTAGAGCCGAAAAGAATTTAAGGGATCAAAAGCCTTCACTTTACTACTTCTTTCTTTTCTTTTCTTTCTTTTTTTTCTTCTCCTCTCCTCTCCTCTCCTCTCCTCTCCTCTCCTCTCCTCTCCTCTCCTCTCCTCTCCTCTCCCCCTTCCCCCTTCCCCCTTCCCCCTTCCCCTCCCCTTCTTTCTTTCTCTCTCTCTCTCTCTTTCCCTCCCTCCCTCCCTCCCTCTCTCTTTCTTTCTTTCTTATTTTTTTAGAGACAGGGTCTTACTGTGCTGCTCAGGCTGGAGTGCAGTGGTGTGACTGCCAGGTACAGGTGGATCCTCCTGCCTCAGCCTCCCGAGTAGCTAGGACTATAGGTTTGTGCCACCACACCAAGCTAATTTTTAAAGTTTTTTGTAGAGATGGAGCCTTGCTATGTTGCCCAGGCATGAGCCACCACACCTGGCCAAAAACTTTACTTTTCAAAGGTGAAATTCAAGGTGTCAAAAAAGTTAAGTCACTTAAACTGGGTCATATAACTAGTCAATTAACAAAGCCAGGGATAGAACTCTGCTCTTTTGATTTATAGATCTATCTTCTTTCAACTACCTCATACTACCTTTTAGTTGAAGCATATCTGCAACTCTCCTATTTATGTAGTGGTTTATAGTTTACTGCTCTTACACACATTAACTTAATGTTATTCTTTTTTTCCCTGCCCCCCCCCACTTAATGTTATTCTTCTTAAAAAAAAATAGCAGTTGATCAGATAGAGTCATTTATTTTGGTGATGTTGCTTATGACTGAATATGGGCCTGATCTTTCGCACAGCTCGACATTTCTTTCATAAATGAAATTACCCTGTCTTTCCTAATTAAACTATACCACTGCTAACCGGACAGTAGATTGGGGGAGGTTTTGCTTTATAGCAATCTTACAGCTAATAAATGAAGAAAGGATGACAGAATTGGAATATCGTCATTTGCAACCCTTAATAAATGAACAAACCCAGGCAATGATCATCAATGGCTATTTTCATCGCAAAAGGATAATCAGCTATTCTATGCCTTCTGATAATAGTCCGAACCACTAATGAAGTATTTCTGGGGGAAAAAAAAGAAAGCTAAATCTAATCAAGCCTCTAAAATTAACTACCAATTCAAAAGAAGTACAGAAAATGGAGGAATGTGTTAAACAAAATGAGTTTTTGGCACTCCTATCTTGCTAAGGAGAGAAGGATTAGAGTTCAGGACCTACCAGAGAATAGGCTCCTTTGAACACCCCACGCTCTCAGTTGGAACACCTGGAAAAGTATACCCTAGGAATGGAAGTAAATCAGGAGACAGAACCTTGCATACACTGCAATCCAGCTTCAATTCTATTAATACAAAACTTGACAAGGACATTACAAGAAAGTAATCTTTATAGTCCAGTCTGTCTCAAAACACAGATGTGAAATTTCTGAACAAAATATTAGCAAACAGAATCCAGCAATATATTCAATAAACTCAACTTGATCATAAGGGGTATTAATCAAACTTAATTTATTTTAGGAATGTAAAAAAAATCTAATCAGTGGAATTTACCACTTAACATAATTAAGATAAAAATTATAATCATCTCAATATATACAGAAAAAACTTTTGATAAAATTCAGTTTCCCTGAAAAAATATTTCTTAACCAATAATAGAAGGGAACTTGCTTAATTTGAGAAACTGTGATAAGATCAGGAATGAGGCAAGGATCCTTGTTATCACCAATTCTATTAATACTCAGCACTGTATCCCAGGCTCTGCTCAACGCAATGATCCAAGAAAAAGAAAAGTATAAGAATTGGAATGAAAGAAATACAACTATATATTATTCACAGATTATATTATTGTGTTAGTAAAAAAACCAAAAGAATATTCAAATCAAAAACTGAATTTAGCAAGGTTGCTAGATATAATTTGAATATATGAAAGTCACTTGTATTTCTATAACAGCAATAAGCAGATAATTTAAAAAATACCATTTACAACAGCATCCAAACTGAATGCTTGATATCATCCCTTGTTCACAAATCTACTCTTCTACCAACAGTCTTACTGAAATTAACATATGGCATCTCTATCCTCCCAATTGCTCAGATCGAAAATCTTGGAATCATTCTTAGCTTTTCTTTCTCTTAGTGACACTTTACAAATCCAATCTATTAATAAACGCTATCAGCTTTACCTACAAAATATATCCAGAATCTGACCCCTTCTCACCACTTCTGCTGCTATCATTCTGATTAAGCCACAGCATCTTTCATCTGGACTTTAGTAAGAGCCTCTTAATTGATCTCTCTGCTTTCACCCTTGCTCTTCTTTCTACAGCTCATTTTCTGCACAAGAGCCAGAGTGATCCTTTAAAAACATAAGACTATAATGCTACTCTTCTGTTCAAAACTGTCTAATAGCTTCTATTGCATTCTAAATAAAAGCCAAAGTCCTTAGAATGGTCTACTGAGCCCTACATTAGTGGTTTTTCAATGGGGGTGTTTGGGAAATGTATGCAGGCATTTCTGGTAACAATGACTGGGAAAATTATTTCTAGGTAGTGAGCAAGGGGACATGGATGACAAAAATCTGGCTTCTTGTATGACATTTGTTTTTTTGTTTTTTGAGACAGGGTTTTACTCCGTTGCTCAGGCTGGAATGCAGTGGCTTGATCATAGCTCATTGCAGCCTCGAACTCCTGAGCTCAAGCAATCCTCCTGCTTCAGCCTTCTGAGTAGCTGAGACTATAGACACATACCATCATGCTTGGATAATTTTTCTATTTTTTGTAGAGATGGAGTCTCCCAATGTTTTCCAAGCTGGTCTCAAATTCCTGGCCTCAAGCAATCCTCCCTCCTTAGCTACCCAAAGTGCTAGGATTACAGGTGTGAGGTAAGGGCCCAGCAGCTGTAGGACATGTGAATGCACTACTGGACATTCACATAGAATGGGTAAAAAACTCATAATTATTTTAGATTAGACCCTACTCTATTTTACAAATACACACACAGAGCATTTTTGCACAAATGCAATTGCTGTGTCAATCAAAAGAAGATTATACTTTGATAAGAATTTTATCAAGAGTTACTCACCATTTTGGAAAATAACATCACCATTTGCAGTCCTGGTGTGGTATACAGGCACCAACTCATCACCTTAGTCTACATTTGCAGCTATCTCACCCACTGTGATTCTAAAGGTGTACTACTTTAGGTCTTCTGGTGTAGTTATGTCCAAGTATTTACACAATGGATATAATTAAAAATTTCTTTTATTTCAGTTTACATATTTAATTATATAAGCATAAGTTCAGGATAGGTCTGACAGTATTGAATACTAACCTATATGATCTGGTGCCCTGCTACTCATCTGATCTCATCTCTACTTACATCTTTTGCTCTAAACACACTGGCCTCATGGCTGTGCTTTCTATATGCCAAGGACTCTCCTGTCCTGGAGCCTTTGTTCTTGTTGCCCCCCTCAGTCTACAATTTGCTTCCTCAGTTAACCTGCTTGCTTTCTCACTTTCCTTGGGTCACTTTTCAGTGAAAAGACACTTTTCACTGAAAAAGACACTTTTTCAGTGAGGGCTTCCCTAACCATCCTATTTTAAATTGCACCCCACATATACTCCCTTCATACTAATTCCCCTTTTCCCTCCATTTTTTTTTTTTTTTAGAACAAGCAAAGGCTATTTATTCAGAGCTTGTTATCAAGGGGGTTGGTTTGGTAGAAACTCAAGGGCAGACGGAGGAGTAGAAAAGCTCCACAGTGGAGAAAGGGAGGCTCCAGGTGTGCCCAGATGAAGGCTGCCAGCCTGAGGAGGAGGCTAGAGGCAGTAACTAAAAGCAGGGTGTCCTATGTGACTGGTTAGGGGGGCACACTTGACTTTCTCTGGTTGGTCCTAAATTGGAAGCAGGGACAGAGGTTAGTGAAGCTGGCAGTTATTGATCAGTTTCTGGCCATATAGAATTAATTTTACAAAAATTATTGTTTAGCTGTCTGACCAGCTGTCTGTGTTTCTGTATTCGTACACTTGGATTCTTACTGGTAAAATGGCCCTGGCCGCCCGTTTCCGCAGTTCCTTGCTACCTCCTATGTGTAAACCAGCTTTCCTACCTTGAAAACAGCACAATATCAGGTAACATTACAAAGACAGAAACTTACTGTGGAAGGCTGGCAGTAACCCAGCGACCTCAGCACTCCATAGGCCTTAGTTTCCTTGCCTGAGAAATAAATTGGGGGGATATCTACTGATGTTCAGTGCTGCCTCCCACCCTATCCCTCACCTCTGGTGGCCCACAGCACTTGGCTCAGTGGCTGTTTACTCCCCCAGCATGCCCACTTCATAGCCCTAATTCCCTTTTGATATACCAGATACTTCATGTATTTATTTGTTCACTGTCTAACATCCATTAGATTGTAAGCACTGTGCAAAGATTTTGTCTGTGCTGTTCGCCATATTCTAAGTGCCTAGAACATTGCCTGGCACAAGCAGAGGTTAAGTAATTTGTTTAAGCTAATAATAACTGGCAAAGCCCAAATTCAAACTCAGTTAGCATGCTGTAGAAGTGTATACTTTTAAGCACTATTCACAATAGCCAAGATATGGAATCAACCTAAGTGTCCATCAACAAATGAAAATGTGGTATTTATATACAATGGAATCTTATTTAGCCACACACACAAAAAATGAAATCCTGTTATTTGCAACAACATGGATGGAACTGGAGGACATTATGTTAAATGAAATAAGCCAGGCACAGAAAGACAAATATCACATGTTCTCACTAATATGTGAGAACTAAAAAAAAAAAAAATTGAACTCATGGAGATGAGATAGAAAGATGGTTAGCAGAGGCTAGGATGAGGGGGAAGAAGAGAAAAAGAGGGTGGTTGTTGAATACAAAAACAGTTAGATAGAAGGAATAAGATCTAGTGTTTAATAGCATAATAGGGCAACTACAGTGAACAATAATTTATTGTATATTTCAAAATAACTAAGAGTAGAATTGGAATGTTCCTAACACAAAGAAATGATAAATGCTTGAGGTGATGGTTACTCCAATTACACTGATTTGATCATTACACATTGTATGCTTGTATAAAAATATTACATGTACCCCATAAATATGTATAACTATTATGTATACAAAATAATTAAAAATAAAAAAATTTTTTAAAGTATATGCTTTTGGCCGGGCACAGTATAATCCCAGCACTCTGAGAGGCTGAGGCAGGAGGATGGCCTGAGCTCAGCAGTTTGAGACCAGTCTGAGCAAGAGCATGACCCCATCTCTACTAAAAATAGAAAAATTAGCCGGGCCTGGCACACACCTGTAGTCCCATCTACTTGGGAGGCTGAGGCAGGAGGATCGCTTGAACCCAAAGTTTGAGGTTGCAGTGAGCTATGATGATGGCCACTGCACTCTACCTGGGGTGATGGAGTGAGACTGTCTCAAAAAAAATAAATAAATAACCTAAATAAAATGAATTCCTTTACTCTGTATTTAGATGCTGATGAGTGAGGAGGGTATATATTATTCTATAATTGGACTGCTGGATTCTGTTAATATTTTAACAAGAGCTTTGTGTTGATATTTGTAAATTAATTTAGCTATTAGTCTCTTTTTTTGGTGTTCTCTGTCAAGTGTTGAAGTACTACAGATGTAAGAATTTATAAGCTTATAAAACAAATTTATAAAGCTTTGATAAACAGATAAAGCATGGATTTTATCTTTTTATTAAAGGTTTAATAGTATTCCCTTGTAAAATGATTTGGGACTAGTATTGATGTTAGGGGTTGGGGGATTGCCCATGTTGGGGTGAGAGGTAGGTACTTCTTTGATATCTCACGATATTTCTTCTATATTAATTGGTCTCTATATTCTTAATTTCTTTTGGAGTCAGTTTTACTTATTTATATAACCCAAGAATATTAACAATTTTATCCATGTTTTCAAGTTTACTTATAGAGTCAATTTAAAAAATTTCAGTGTCTATGATTATTTTCCCATTTTATTTTTTATTTTGTGCATTTTTGCTTTTTTTCTTGATAAATTATATTTAGCAACTTCTAATTTAGCATAACACTTTGCACCAAAATATTCTGAAATCGCAAATTATTAAATGTTACATGGTGGTCACCCACTGGCTCAGGAACTAGCCTCATAGAAATACAAAAATAGTAAGAGATCTCTACTTTCTGCGCATGGCTTTACGGTTACACACAAAATAAGAAAGGCTTGTTATTAAAATGCTATGTTATAACTTCTAGCACAATGGCAGTCCTTATCTTAGAAAATTGTCCCCCAAACCATCTGGCAGATAATTTAATACAGCAAATGTTGGTCTAAGAGGTAAACACATGCAATTCTAGCATACATATGCTCAATTCTCCATCTGGTCTATCCTATTTGTATATGCTGGCACAATTCCTAGTAACAACTGAGTTACATCTCTAAAACAAAGGGGTAAGAAAGCCATTCCATCTCATTTAACAGGGAGTTAAAATAATTAGGACAATATATAAACATAACTAGTAAGTATGAATTCTGCATATAGTCCCTTAATCTCTATCCTTCTAAATTTGAAGACAATATGACCTCCAGAATTTACACAATGCAAATTTTGCATGCCATATGTTCTATATAATCCAATATTTGAGATTTTAATTTCAAGTTAAACAACTGGCTAGATTCTACCAATTTATTTAACAATCAAAATTAATACCAGCATTTAAAAATGTAATGTTAGTAGACAATTACAAGTAGATTATTAGTACATTACTATAATTGATGAAACATACTGTTTAAATCAGCAGTTCTCAAAATTTTTGGTCTCAGGATCCCATTACACTGAGGACCCCAAAGAATTTTTGTTTATATCAGTTATAGCTACTAATACTTGTGTACTAGAAATTAAAAGTAAGAACTTTTAAAGATATTTAATTCATTTTAAAATAATGAACTCCATTGCATGGTAACTTAAATAACATATTTTTAATGAAAAATAACTGTACTTTCCAAAATGAAAAAATTTAGTGAGAAAAGTGGCATTTTGTGATTTCACATTTTTGCAAATTTCTCTAACATCCTGCTTAATAGAAGAAAATTGGATTCTCATATTTGCATCTGGATTCAATCTATTGCAATATGTTTTGGTTGAAGTATATCAAGAAAGACTGGCCTCATATAGATGTACAATTGGAAAAGAGAATATCTCAGCACCCCTTGAAAAGGTTTTAGAGATCCCACTTTTGAGAACCACTAGATTAAATTTTGCATAGGTCATATTTCATTTGTAACATCAAAATCTCTTCTCTATTAAAAAAATTATCTGTTGGCCGGGCGCCGGTGGCTCACGCCTGTAATCCTAGCTCTCTGGGAGGCGGGCGGATCGCTCAAGGTCAGGAGTTAGAAACCAGCCTGAGCAAGAGTGAGACCCCGTCTCTACTATAAATACAAAGCAATTAATTGGCCAACTAAAAATATATAGAAAAAATGAGCCGGGCATGGTGGCGCATGCCTGTAGTCCCAGCTACTCGGGAGGCTGAGGCAGGAGGATTGCTCAAGCCCAGAAGTTTGAGGTTGCTGTGAGCGAGGCTGACGCCACAGCACTCAGTCTAGCCTGGGCAACAGAGTGAGACTCTGTCTGGAAAAAAAAAAAAATTATCTGTTATACTCACAGATAAAATTGCAAGACAAGCTTTGAAGCCTACTTTGTTCTAATAATCATTACTCTATTACTAAATTATTACACTTATATAGGTACCAGTACATTTCAACAAACCCA
Source organism: Cheirogaleus medius (assembly GCA_008086735.1). NCBI lineage: Eukaryota > Metazoa > Chordata > Mammalia > Primates > Cheirogaleidae > Cheirogaleus > Cheirogaleus medius. Next base: position 24,590,806 of record VBSM01001979.1, on the reverse strand, counting down.
GCAGATATCAAATTAGTTGCAACTTCATTTGATTACTGTCTAGTCATTGTCTGCATTTCTATAAGCTTCTCTCTCCTATTCTTTAGAGTAACTATTCCATTGTCCTCAAAATCCAATTCTACAACTTCTCTACTCACTTTTCTACAGATGTCTTTACTTCCTATTTCCTTGAGAAAATATGTCTTCAAAATAGAACTCCATGAATCTCAAGCCACCAACACCACAAACTGAGGTACATTTGCACCCTATTTTCCACCTTTGCTCCTGTTAAAATAGAAGCGGCATTCTTTCTCTAGTCTAAAACTAATCCACTCCCTACATGATCCTTTGTAAAAAACATTTAATTATGTTCATGTCATTCCCATCTTAAAAACAAAACTCGGCACAAAATAAAACCATCAATGACCTATACACTTTAAATGAGTAAGCTTCAGGGCAGGTAAATTATATCTAATAAAACTGTTTTTAAGAAAACCACACACACATTCCTCAACCTTACATTCCCTTTGCTACTGTCTACTCTCCTTTGAAGACAAACTTTTATTTTTAAAATTTTTAACAGCTTTATTGAAGGATGAATGATATACAATAAACTGTACATATTTAAAGTCTACAATTTGAAGGGCCGGGCGCGGTGGCTCACGCCTGTAATCCTAGCACTCTGGGAGGCCGAGGCGGGTGGATAGCTCAAGGTCAAGGTCAGGAGTTCGAAACCAGCCTGACCAGGAGCAAGACCCCGTCTCTAAAAAAAAAAAAAAAAAAAAAAAAAATAAAGTCTACAATTTGCTGAGGAGAAACCATCACCACAACCAACATAATAAACATAGCCATCACCACCAAAAGTTTCCTCGTGCCCCTTGTAATCTCTCCCTTGCACCCCTCTCTAACTTTACACAACCTTTTCAGACACCTTCTTGAATTAATAATCTCTAGATTAGTTGTTTCCACCTTATTTTGCATCCATTCACTCCTTAATCTGCATTCCATCCTCCTGATTCCACTGTAAATGCTGTCATTGTCATCAAAGTTACCAAGACTTTCAAGTTTTTAATCTAACAAGGTTTCATTTCTCACTTGATCCTTTTATAGCATTTGACCACTTTCTCATATGTTCAAACCTTGGCTTCTAAGACCACATGCTCTAGTTTTCCCTTCTACCTTTCTGGCTACTCCTTATTCTCTTTTGAACATACCTATTTCACTGTCTGTCCTCTCTTTTACGTTGGTATTCCTGAAGGGTTTGTCCTAGGGCCTCTTCTCTTCTCACTTTCCCTAGGCAATCTCACCAACCCCCAACTTTAATGATAATTTATATACAGTCAATCCTCTCATCATTCAAGGATTTGGCATTTGTAAATTTGCCTACTCACTAAAATGTATTTGTATTCCCAAAATGAAAACTCATGGTGCTTTCTTGGTCAGTGAGGAGCTGCACGTGCATGTCCCATAGGTACCTCAAAAGGATCTCATCTTCTCTATTCCCAAACTTATTCTCCCTTAGTGAGCATCCCTACCACCCTAACTAGCTGCCTCCGTGGAAAACCTTTTATACCAAGCTCACTACTAGTTCAAAATGGTCTCGAAGGCAAGGCAGGATAAGGCATAATTTGCCCAGCTATTAATACATCTAACTGAGGAAATGCATCTACTTCTAGGCTATGAGAAAAAAATTTTCAGGTTTCAATTCTCCTATTCTACTCTGGGAGCCAGTAGTATAATATATAAGTATGTGGGATGGGGAGAGGTAGGGTATGATGGGGAGAGAAGGCAGGTAAGGAAGACACAACATAGCAGAGATAATGTCTTGTGGAAATGAATTCAAAAGGCCATTTGTAAAGGACCACACAAAGAACACCCTAAATAAGCTGCCCTACCTGCATTGTCTCTAAAGCCCCATCCCGTCTAGCTCTAGCTGTTTCTTATGACAAATGAAAGATAATGAAACTTATTTATCTCACACAAAATACTTAAAAGCTATATATTTCATAGCCAACCAGAAGTGCTTCAATTAACTTTACTTCAATTATTTCAACAATTATTTCATAATTCCATAAATGAGGTTTTAAAAACTATTATAAATATAATATATGCTCACAATAAGAAATGTCACTAGTTTCAAAGGACATACACTGAAAGGTAAAAGATACCAAATCCTTCATATCCATTCTGTAGTTTAGAGTTACTTGTGTCTTCTTAAAGGTATTTCTTACAAATAATATAATCGCATATGTCCCCCCCCCTTTTTTTTTTTGTTTTTGAGACAGATTCTCACTCTATTGCCCGGGTTAGAGTGCCGTGGCGTCAGCCTAGCTCACAGCAACCTCAAACTCTTGGGCTCAAACAATCCTACTGCCTTAGCCTCCCAAGTAGCTGGGACTACAGGCATGCACCACAATGCCCAGCTAATTTT
>VBSM01001979.1:24531340-24547813 GCA_008086735.1 Cheirogaleus medius | reverse complement strand
CTGTACTAAGGGTATAACACAAAAACACAAAGGTGAATGTAAAAGAATGTGTATTATAGTATCGTTTATAATAAAGATTGTAAGCTTAAATATCAAAAAGATGGGGACTAGCTGGATAGATTATGATACATCTAAACCATGGCATACAATGTAGCTTTTAAAATTATGAAGTGCTAAGACAAGCCCCTCCTTCAAGAGCACATTAGAATATTAGAATAGAGGGCAAATGTAGTTTGGAAAAACATTCCAAAGTTATCATTGCTTTGATTTGCTTTTAGAAACGGTAATTAATTTATTTTAAAATTTTATTAAGCATGAAAGTAAAATGAGATTTTTGTGTTTATCAAAGGAATTTGTAATGTTATCTAACCAAACATCAAAGATCCAATCCTTCTTTGAAGCCTCCCCCAATCCTCTAAAGTGAAGTCGGATGTTCCCTCCACTGTTCCCCAAATCACTTTTTAGATATCTTTGTTATAGGAGTCATTACCCTACTGTCTGTCTTCTTTATAAGGCTGAGTTCCTTGAGAACAAAAACTAGGTCTTAAGTTTTTGTACTCTTGATACTTAGAACAGGTTCCCGCACACAGTAAGCCTTCAATATAATGTCTGTTGAATACATACATTCAGACTCTACTTTTCTGCTTATTAGATATACCTACCAGGGGCAACTTTTTAAACCTCTCTCAGCCTTGGTTTTCTTCTAAGCAACAATGGGGATACAAAACCATGATCTATTTCCTAGGATTATGTGAGGAATTAAACCACCACATAAAAACATATTTAGTCTGACTGGTATATAAATGGCATTCAAAAAATGCTATTTTGCTTTAATTTTTTCCTGAGAACAGTGTATCATAAAAAACTGGAGAAAGAAAAATTTTTTTAATTTTTTTTAAATTAGAGAAACACCTCTCCCTAAAAAGAATTAAAATGCTTGAAATGAATTTAGACAATAATCTTACAGAAATTTAATATTTTTTTTGAGATGGGGTCTCACTATGTTGCCCAGGCTGGTCTCAAATTCCTAGGCTCAAGCCTAGGCTCCCATCTCAGCCTACTGAGTAGCTGGGATTACAGGTATCCACTACGGTGCAGGCTAAAATTTTTTATTTTTTTTTTGAGACAGAGTCTCACTCTGTTGCCTGGGCTAGAGTGCCGTGGCGTTAGCCTAGCTCACAGCAACCTCAAACTCCTGGGCTCAAGCCATCCTACTGCCTCAGCCTCCCGAGTAGCTGGGACTACAGGCATGCACCACCATGCCCAGCTAACTTTTTCTATATATTTTTAGTTGGTCAATTAATTTCTTTCTATTTTTAGTAGAGACAGGGTCTCGCTCTTGCTCAGGCTGGTTTTGAACTCCTGACCTTGAGCGATCCTCCTGCCTCGGCCTCCCAGAGTGCTAGGATTACAGGCACGAGCCACCACGCCCGGCCCTGGCTTAAATTTTTAAAAAATCATTTCCAGTTGTGCTTGTCAAGGAAGATAATAAAACCATGAATGACTCTAAATAATGAAGACTCCTTCCCTCTCCTATTTCAGACAGCTGTGAGCATCTATGATGTAGGTCAGTGGTTCTCATGCTTTAGCATACATAAAAACCACCTGGAAGGTTTGTTAATGCACAGATTGCTCGGTCTCACCCTCAAGGTTTCTACCGTGTTTCCCCGAAAATAAGACAGGGTCTTATATTTATTTTTCCTCAAGAAGACACCCTAGGGCTTATTTTCAGAGGATCTGTTATTTTTTTTTAAGTACGGTACAACAATCTACATTTGTTTAAATATAGTTAAGTTGTCTTCTTCTGGAACATCATCATAGTAAAATGGCAGCCACAGCTTTTCTTCTTCTCTCTGGGGACACACAATACATAAAGCGTCGGGCTCCTTACTTCACTGAGGAGACTTTCCCCTCAAAGCCTCAGCTTGCAGCACACACAGGATGGCAGGTACCTGACAGGGGGAGCCGACCTTGTTGGTGGAGCTGCCCCCACCTTTCCAGTCACCTCTGAGATAGTAGCTGTCACGATGGGGCAGATGAGAAGGGCTGCTGTCTTCTTTACCACTCCGTGACAAAATGCATGGGTTGTGCAGATCCACTGCGTAGCCAAGCCCATCACTAGGTCTTATCTTCGGGGTAGGGCTTATATTGCGCAGATGCTTAGAAATCTTGCTAGGGCTTATTTTATGGGTAGGTCTTATTTTCAGGGAGACACAGTAATATTATAGGTCTGGGGTGAGGTCCCAGCATTTGTATTATTAACAAGTTTCCAAATGTGCACACTTTGAAAACCATTTATTGAAAACCACGTATAATAGTTATTCAGCAATCAAGTGGTACCAAAATGGGAAAGGGGGGGAGGTTGGTGTAGTTTTTTATAATTGCATTCAATGTCCTAAGAGATGAAAGGGCTACTGTTTTTAAGAGGAAAGTTGGGTTCTACCCAAGTACTTTATTACAAAATAATCCTAGAAGAATGTTGTAGATCTGCCTAGCAATTCTACTGGGGAACTACTCTTATCCCATTTTGTGTATATATGGAGGAGTAGGTATAGAGGACATTAACTAAATGACCGAAGCAAGTCCACAGTCTTCCCCAGAAATTTTTTTCTGACCCTATGGGGAAATATTAATTTGTTTCCTGTGGGATTGCAACTATAAAACCAATGTGAACTGGAGCTGCTTGAAGCCATCTTCCCTGACTTCATGAAGAAAGTCACTTGTCTTAGGAGAGGGCCAAAAGGCAAAGAAAAACAGAGCTGAGAAATAAGGGATCAAAGTCATTTGAGCCTCTAAATCTGTGCTGTCAGATATGACTGGATTATTCAATTACGTGAGTTGATAACTCATTTTCCCCCTTAAACTGGATTTCTGTCCCCTGCAACTCTCAGTGTCCTAACTAAAATTGTGGAGAGTGGAATGGGTGGGAAAGATGAAAAGACTCTAATAACAGCCCTTTATCTATGATAATACTTGAAAGAGAAATGGCAAATCTTCAGACGAGATGATATTTTGGCTATAGCCTGCAATCTGAAAGAAGCTACCATATTTGAGGGTTTCTTGGAAACTGATTTTATGGCTAGAATTGTGACCAGTCCTTTTCACAAGTTTACAAATAAGTTTCAATGGATACCTCAGGAAATTAGATAGTTGTGCCTTAGTCCAGCGGTCCCCAACCTTTTTGGCACCAGGGAGTAGTTTCACAGAAGACAATTTTTCCATGCCTAGGGGCAGGGGGTATGGTTTCAGGATGATTCAAGCGCATTACATTTATTGTGCAGTCAAACCTCTCTGCTGATGATAATCTGTATTTGCAGCCACTCCCCTGCACTAGCATCACTGCCTCAGCTCCACCTCAGATCATCAGGCATTGCATTCTCATAAGGAGCAACCTAGATCCCTCGCATGAGCAGTTTACAGTAGGGTTCGAGCTCCTATGAGAATCTAATGCTGCTGCTGATCTGTTGGGAGGCAGAGCTTATGCGGTGATGGCAGCAATGGGGAGCAGCTGTAAATACAGATGAAGCTTCGCTCACTCACCCTCTGCTCACCTGCTGCTGTGAGGCCCAGTTCCTAACAGGCCACTGATCAATACTGGTCCATAGCCAGGGGTTGAGGGCAGCAGCCTTAGTCAATATCTAACCTGAATGAACATTATTAGCTGTAGTTCACAGTGAGCACAGATTTCTAAGTCTAGCCACACAGTGTTACATAATTATTTGGACTATAATAGCAATAATTTGCAATTGACTCCTCCATTCACTGATCAAATCTCTATTACATAAGTGGGGAAGTATTTATAAAGTTCCAAAACTGTAGATGAAGTTTAATAGACATGTGCATTTCTCCAGGAAGAGGGGTCATTGCTTACGTCCAATTCTGAAAGGAGAATAGACCCAAAAAAATGCATAAGGAGAGACCCGTGAAGAACACTTAACATTAAGAAGTTGAAAGGAATGTATCAATTACTAAGTGCCAATGTGAACTGTACCATGTACGTTACATATCATATTGCATTTAATCCTGATAATAATCTTGTGAGATGGTTATTAGCAGCTCAGTTTTGTCAATGAGAGAACTAAGGCTGCAGTCCTCAACCCCCAAGCTGTGGATTGGTACCACAGCTGTTAGGGACCAGGTTGCAGAGCTCTGTGGCCCTCCCACCCCCCCATCTGTGGAAAAAGTGTCTTCCTTGAAACTTAGGAACCCAGGGAGCTACACAGCAGAAGGTGAGTGGCTGGCCAGTGAGCGAAGCTTCATTTGTATTTACAGCTGCTCCACATCACTTGTATCACTGCCTGAGCTCCACGCCACCTCCACCTCCATGGAAAAATTGTCTTCCATGAAACTGGTCCCTGGTGCCAAAAAGGTTGGGAACCACTGAACTAAGGCACAGAGAAACTAGGTGACTTGACTAAGGTTAGGCAGCTATTAAAGCTACCCCACTGTAGTGGAAGAGTCATAAAGATGAGTCATAAAAAAGTAAGGGGAGGCTGAGCATGGTGGCTCATGCCTATAATCCCAGCAGTCTGGGAGGCCAAGGCAGGAGCTCAGGAGTTTGAGACCAGCTTGGGCAACATACTGAGACCCCGTCTCTACTAGAAAAATAAGACAAATTGTTGGGCATAGTGGCAAGCACCTGCAGTCCCAGCTACTCAGGAGGCTGAGGCAAGAGGATCACTTGAACTGGGGGGTTCGAGGCTGCAGTGAGCTACAATCATGCTACTACTGCACTCCAGCCTGAGCAACAGAGCGATACCTTATCTCAAAAAAATAAAAATAAGGGGATTATCATCTCAACTGTAATGTTCACCATTTCTTTCAGAGCAGTAACTCTGCAAATTAATTATTCAGGTCAAGAACATAAACTTTGGAAACAGCGGTAAGAACAAAACTATGGAATGCTTAACTAAATAAAATGATTTTTGAGGCTGTATAATTCTGGAAGCTTGGGAATTCAGCAGACTCTACTAATGCCATCATAAAATTAACAGTTTGAGTCCAAAGCACTCATTTAGCAAAAAAGTTGATAAAGGCTGAAATAAAGGCCAGTTTTAGTGTTAGCAATTGCTCTTTAATTTAAAAAAGTGTAAAATAAAAAAACATGAGGTGTCAATCAGTAACAATGTAATATGGCAAACCTGCCTAAATTATTCTTTTCACAAGTAGCAAATTCTGGCTCCTATTCTAATAAAAATCTTTAAAGTAAAGTACATTCAGCTTATTGTGTAGATAAGCCAAGGAGAGTTACAAGTCTTTTTCTGGATCTTTTTCCCTACTTCTAATAGCTTAGCACCATTAGTAGCAACTTTCACAGCAGCAGGTCTTAATACTTTATATTTAATCTGATCTTTATAAATTAATTTTTTATTAAGGTATAGTCAACAAAAATTATATATATCTATGGTATATAATGTGATATTTTCATATATGTATACATTGTGAAATGGTTAAATTCAGGTAATTAATATATCCATTACCTCACATACTTATTTTTTGTTATAAGAACATTTAAGATCTACTATCTTAGCAATTTTCAAGTATACCTTATTATTAACTATAGTTACCATGTAGTACAATAGATGTCTAGAACTTACCCATCCTAACTGTAACTTTGTACTATTTGAGCAACATCTCCTTATTTTCTCCCCTTCCTCCCCAGCCCCTGGCAACCACCGTTCCATTCTCTACTTCTATGAGTTTAACTTTTTAAGATTCCACATATAAGTGAGATCTTGCAGTTTGTCTTTCTGTGCCTGGTTTATTTCACTTAACATAATGTCCTCCAGGTTTATCCATGATTTTGCAAATGACAGGATCTCCTTGTTTTTAAAGGTTAAATAGAATTCCACTACATATGTGTGTGCATTTGTATGTATACATACATACACTACATTTTCTTTATCCATTCATCTGTCAATGAACACTTAAGTTGATTCCATATCTTGGCTATTGTGAATAGATGCTGCAACGAATCTCATTATATCTTAAAGTGATGTTTCAGAATGATGTTAATATGTCAGAAATAAAGAATGAAGCATAGTCTAATTCACACAGGAATTTAAAGTAGGTACTAAGGTATTGCTACATATGGTAAGTATTCTGCAGGCAAAGCACAGTTTTTCCTTTGTCCCAACTGTTCTCTTTCTCAAAATGTAAATAACATTAAAATACTTTATTACTGAAGGCAATACAGGTGAATTGAGTTCTAGATTGGGTAGAAGATTAGCTAAAAGAGAAGCAAAATCCTTAACATAGCTATTTTCCTCCATATTTGGGAAAAAAGCCTAAAATGGAGCTGATGTAGACTTCAGGTGAGAATGGAAACTAGCACAGCCTTTTTAGAATATGATTTTGCAATATGCATCTAAAGACTTTAAATGAACATATATCTAGAAATGTATCATACAGAAATCATAAAACCAATCAGCTATTTATGGTACATCTATATCAGTGGTTCTCAAACTTTAGCATGCATCAGAACCACCATAGATTGCTGGGCCCCGATACCAGATTTTGATTCAGTAGGTCTGGATGGAGGCTAAGAATCTGCATTTCTGACAAATTCATAGGTAACACTGACATTACTGGCCTACGGACCCACAATGAGAATGACTGATCTATACAATGGACTTCTAAGAAGACAGTGGAGTACTGATAAACTGGCTTGGGGCAGACTTCACCAGGGAATAGGAAGTCCTGACTTATAGCATTTGCTAATTTCAGTGATATAACTACCCCTACCATGGCAAATATCAAGCTACCACTGATTTGGGCTTACATAATTCCTTAATTATTGGCTCTAGTGAGCCAGCACTAGCTGGCTCAAGCACACCACCTAGAAAAACATCTAAAAAGATATAAGGCAAAATGGTGATTAAGCAGTTATCTTTGGCTAAAAGGATTATCAGCATTTTATTTTCTTTATGGTTTTCTATACTTTCTTGTTTTATGAGCATTCTTACTTTTATAATAGAAAGCTACTAAAATTTTGAAAAGTAAAATGAAGTTATCAATTTACATTAGAGTTCTTTACAGCTGAAGTTTAGCAGCCCTTCTAGAGAGGACACTGATATTTAAATATAAGACTAAGTCTACTCTTGCACTATCCTTCTATGCTAACCTGGCCTTGCCAAAGTGAAAAAAAGAAAGGAGGATATTAAGCCCAACTGAGAAATCTTTGAACACTAGCCCTGGAACATCAAAGGCTAGATGTCTTTTTATAAAATGAAGCGTTAACAGCTGCCCTAGAATCCAAGCGGAAAATAGCCTAAGACAGCCTAGCCTGCAACTTGCTATAAAATTCAGTTTCACAAAGGGAGCATGAGCATAATCCCTCTAGCTTTGCCACATCAAAATGTAGGCTTGATTAAGAGTTCATTAAACTATCGTTAATGAGAAAAACCAAAAAATAGTATAAATGTCCCACAATAGAAGATTAAATAACTTAAAGCCACAAAATGGAATATGTACCTATTACATGGTGATATAGAAAAAATTCTAACAACATGAGGAGGTGGTTATAAATTATTGTGAAAGGAAAAATGTAAGTTATAAAATTACGTATATGATCCCATGAGTAAACAAATACATATCTCTGTATGTGTATATGAATGTTGTATTTGTATATATATTTAAAAACCAGAAGAATACAGCCAATGTTAATTAACAGCAATTATCTCTGGATTGAGGTATTACAGATGATATTTTTATATTTGCCTATTTGTATTTTCAAAAATATCTACAATAAATATGTATTATTTGAGTACTTTTTCAGTTAATATGCAGGGGAAACCCAAATGGTAAAAAAGAAAAGAAAAGATGCCCAACCTCACTCTCAATCACCGAAATGTAAATTAAAACAAAATACTACTTTACACCCATTAGATTAGCAAGGCTAAACCGATGGATAAGACCAAATATTGGTGAGTATTTAAGGAAATCGGAACCCTAATACACTGCTGGTGGGGGCATGAACTGGTTAGTCATTCTGGAAAACAATCTGGTAATACTTAATGAAATTAAGTACATGTATGTACCACAAGTTAGCAATTCCTTTCCTTAACATACACCACAGAGAAACCTTTGTACAAGTCGACAGTGGATATATAAGAATGTTCATAGCAGTACTATTTGTGTTAGCAGTTTTCAAGGCACACTCAAGTATCTATTATTAGAGAGATGCATAAGCAAAATGTGGAAATGTATATACAATGGATCATTATACAATAGTCAGTCGTAAACTAGATATACAAATACAGTATGTTTAAATCTTGGACAGTGTTGATCAAAAAATAATAACTGATATTCAGAGAACAATACCATTATACAGGTTAAAAACATATATACACAAAACAGAATGAATATATTTCAAAAATAAACACATATCTATATTAAACTTATTAAATACAGTCAGTCCTCTGTATCTCTGCATCCATGAATTCAACCAACCTCGTTTTAAAAATATTCCAGAGGAAAAAAAAAACCTGCATCTGTACTGAACATATACAGACTTTTTTTTCTTGTAATTATTCCCTAAACAATAAAGGATAACAATTATTTACATATCATTTACATTGTATTAAGTATTATAAGTAATCTAGACATGATTTAAAGAATACGAAAGGATGTGTGTAGGTTATATGCAAATACTACATCATTTTATATCAGGGCCTTGAACATCTAAGAATGTTGGTATCTGCAGTAATTCCTAGGACTAATCCCTCCAGATACCAACAGATGACTGTATATTGTTATTTATTTATTTATTTTGGAGACAGAATCTCACTCTGTCACCTGGGCTAGAGTGTTGTGGTGTCAGCCTAGCTCACAGCAACCTCAAACTCCTGCGCTCAAGCAATCCTCCTGCCTCAGCTTCCCCAGTAGCTGGGACTACAGGTGTGCACCACCATGTCCAGTTAATTTTTTCTCTTTTTAGTAGAGACGGGGTCTCGATCTTGCTCAGGCTGGTCTAGAACTCCTAACCTCAAGCGATATTCCTGCCTTGGCCTCCCAGAGTGCTAGGATTACAGGCGTGAGCCACCATGCCCAGCCCTGATGACTTATATATTAAAATGCACAAGATTGGGGATATATGAGAGAGAAGATAAAATAAAAAAAATAGGAGGATGTCACAAAAACCTGAGTATGGATATTTATAACAGCTTTATTCAGAATTGCCAAAACTTGAAAGCTACCAAGATGTCCTTCAGTAGTTGAATGAATAAACTGTGTTACATCCAAACAATAGATTATTCAGAGTTTAAAAGAAATTAACTATCAAGCCATGAAAAGACATGAAGGAACTTTAAATGCATGTTACTAAGTGAAAGAAGCCAATTCTGAAAAGGCTACATATTGTATGATTCCAACTATATGACATTCTGGAAAAGGCAAAACTATGGAAACAGTAAAGGGATCAGTGGTTGCCAGGGGTTAGGAGAGAAGAATAAATAAGCAGAGCAGAGGATTTTTAGGGTAGTAAAACTACTCTGCATGATACGATGGTGGATGTATGTCATTACACATTTGTCAAAATCAACCAAATGTACAACACCAAGAGTGAACCCTAAAAAAATACAGTGAACCCTAATGTAAACTATGAACTTTGGGTGATAATGATGTGTCAGTGTAGGTTTGTCGATTTATAACAAATATACCTGTGATATTATGCAATAAATATTTGGTCCTCTTCCCCTTTCCTGACACACACCTCCTAAAACCCTTGGAATCACTGGAGTGATAAGAATGCCTTTCGTATGCTAATGAGATTACTGGTGGCTGGAGGTACCTAGATAGTTTCAGAATAGGGGCTTGGTCAAGACCAAGGCATGATTAAAGCATTGAGACTTTCAGTCCTAGCCCCCAACCCCCAGGGAGAGGAGAGGGGTGGCTAAGGGATAAGTTGACTACCAATGGCCAAAGATTTAATCAATCATGTGTATGTAATGTAGCCTCCATAAAAAATCCGAAAGAACAGGATTTGAGGCCGGGCGCTGTGGCTCACGCCTGTAATCCTGGCACTCTGGAAGGCTGAGGCGGTAGGATTGCTTGAGTTTAGGAGTTCAAGACCAGTCTGAGTAAGAGTAAGAGCCCATCTCTACTAAAAATAGAAAAAATGAGCTAGGCATCATGGTGCACTCCTGTGTCCCAGCTACTTGGGAGGCTGAGGCAGGAGGATTGATTGAGCCCAGGAGTCTGAGGTTGCTGTGAGCTAGGCTGACACCGTGGTACTCTAGCCCAGGCAACAGAGCGAGACTCTGTCTCAAAAAAGAACGGGATTTGAAGAGTTTTCAGATAGAGGAACACACGGAGGTTCCTAGAGGGTAGCACACCTAGAGAAGGCACAGAAGCTCCATGCCCCTTCCCATGCCCTATACATCTCTTCCATCTGGCTGTCCATCTGTATCCTTTGTAATATCCTTTATAATAAACCAGTAAATATAAGTGAAGTGCTTCTCTGAGTTCTGTGAGCTACTCTAGCAAATTAATTGAACCCAAGGAGGGGGCTGTGGGAACCCTGGTTTATAGCTGGGGGGAGGGGTCAGAACACAGGCTACAACCTGGGACTTACAATTAGCATCTGAAGTAGGGGACAGCCCTCAACTTGTGGAATCTAATGCTATCTCCAGGTAAATAATGTCAGAATTGAGTTAAATTATAGGACACTCAGTTGGTATCTGCTGAATTAACTGGTTGCTGGTGCAGAAAAATCCCCACACATTTTGGTGACCAGAGGTGCTGTATTGTACTGAGTTTGTATTGGTTTGATTTTCCCCATATCTCTTGTAGTACCATTCTGGTAGGTATTGTTGATAGTGGGAAAAGCTGTGGGTTTATGGGAGCATTGGGTATAAGGAAATTCTCTGTACTTTCTGCTCAATTTTGCTGCTCTTAAAAAAGTCTTACAAACAACAACAAAAACACCAGGAAGATTGGTACACGTGTATCAGTTATGATTAAAGGGCTATAAAACAGAAAAGAAGTACAGATCTGGAAGGTTAGTGGTAAAAGCACTAGAGGACATCCATTATGTACAATGGAAACCACTAACAAAATATCCGAAATTTAAAATTTAAAAATCATGGTGGAAAGAGACTTCATAATTCATATCTAGTGTCTAGTTTCTGCAGCTATTTTTCTTGAACAGATGAAAAATTTCACTACTAATCAATAATATCCTTCTCATCACAAATAAATTTCTAGAGTAAATTCAATGATTGATTCCCTATCTGTGATATGGATCCCAAAATACAGAAATAAGAACTTTAAATAGCAGGAGCAGAGATGCCTTTGAGAGTCCATAAAGTGCTACTCTATACATATACAATCTCTAATCCTTCTAACAACCCTGAGAGATAAATATTACATTAATAAATTATCTCAGAGAGAAACTGATTTGCCTAAGACCACACAGGTGTGTAGTAGAAACAAGAATCAAATCGAATCTGTTCACTATAAAGTCTATATACTCTTCCACTCTACCACAATATTCACCTACCAATTATAATGACAATATCTTCCATAATAGCACCTCGAATACAGCAAGCACTGCATTAGGTACTGCATTAGATAAAGCACTGCATTAGATACACAAGGTATCTCCTTCACACCCTAAAAGTCATACATTATTTACCCCATTTCACAGATGAGGAAATGGAGACTTATAAGTTCAATAACTTGCCCAAGATCCCAAAATTCAAGCTAAGTTTCATCTTGCATTATCAAAAGCAACTAAAGCAACTAAGCAACTATTCACAACTAAATTTAAAGTTATTTTTATTATTCTTCATCCTTTTGTTCTTCACAGTACCCAGTAAAATGTTATTATGTCATTATAAGGCATCTATGTGCTAAATATCACACTGAAGTAAAATGAACACAATTTTGAAGTTAAATGAATGCAATCAGATATTGTGACAGATACTATTAACTAGCTACTTGAAAAGCCATTCCCAAATCCTTCCTTCTTCCTTGCCTCTTGCTACAGAGGCTAAAATGTTAAAACACCTAGCAGTAACATATGACTCAATTTTAGCCCCTGAAACATTAGAAGTGACTTGCTGGAAGCACTTATAAGAAAACTTTTGCTTGGCATGGTCCTTTTGACTTCTTCTAGCAGCTACCTTAGGACCATAAAGGCCATGCACGTCACAAAGATATGGGCCCCAACAATGTTGTGCCAGTGAAGCAAAATGAGCAACTTCCTATTTCCAGACTCAGGTTAAGAAAGAAAAACAAATCTCTCTTTGTCTAAGCCTTATAGTCAGGTTTTCAATTGCTTACAGCTTGATACAACCATTATACATCACCATATAAGAAACTTTGTCACAATTTTAACTGTAAGTAATTCCTTGACTAATAATTAAAAACAAAGTCACATACTAGTCCTAAATTAGTCTGACAAGTTTACAATCTCCTGATAAGGACTATTCTAATGAGTATCTGCTCAGAGAGCTGTGATAAGACTGAGGCCGGGCGCACCACCCCTGTAATCCAGGCACTCTGGAAGGCCAAGGCGGGAGGACTGCTTGAGGTCAGGGGTTCAAGACCAGCCTGACCAAGAGTGAGACCCTGTTTCTATTAAAAATAGAAAGAAATTATCTGGACAACTAAAAATATATAGAAAAAATTAGCTGGGCATGGTGGCACATGCACTAGTCCCAGCTACTCAGGAGGCTGAGGCAGGAGGATCGCTTGAGCCCAGGAGTTTGAGGTTACTGTGAGCTAGGCTAATGCCATGGCACTCTAGCCAGGGCAACAGAGTGAAACTCTGTCTCGGAAAAAAAAAAAAAAAAAAAAAACTGAGCTGAGGGAAGAATGAGAGACAAGAATACAGAATCAGGGAGCTCTCTAGGCTCTAAATTGCACACATGTTAAGAGTCCAGACTCTCAAAGTAATCAAGAGTATATATCATCAGGAGGGCCACCTCCTTGAATAATAATATAAGCCTTGAAGAGATAATGTATTTCAAAACAAAAACCCTGGAACATTAAGACTTCCCTGGAAAAAAAGTTCTTAGGTATGATAATGGTATTGGGATTATAGAGAAAAATAGTTTGCATTTATTAAATGTTTATTAAAATATAATGTCCTTTTTCTTAGAAGATGCATGCTTACCATGATGTGTGCAACTTACTTTCAAATGGTTGATACAGCCGGCCCGGTGGCTCATGCCTGTAATCCTAGCACTCTGGGAGGCCAAGGTGGGAGGATCGCTCAAGGTCAGGAGTTCGAAACCAGCCTGAGCAAGAGTGAGACCTCATCTCTACTAAAAATAGAAAGAAATTAATTGGCCAATGAAAAACATACAGAAAAAATTAGCTGGGCATGGTGGCGCATGCCTGTTGTCCCAGCTACTCGGGAGGCTGAGGCAGTAGGATGGCTTGAGCCCAGGAGTTTGAGGTTGCTGTGAGCTAGGAAGATGCCATGGCACTCTAGCCCAGGCAACAGAGTGAAAGTCTGTTTCAAAAAAAAAAAAAAAAGGTTGATACAGAAAAGAATATATGCATATTAGAATATATATATATAAAGCAAGTGGGGGAAAACATGAAAAAGTATTGAATTATCAGTAGGGGATATACAGATGGTCAATATATGTCTTTCAATATTCTTATACATTTGAAATATTCCATAATAAAAAGTTGGCATTAATGTTAATTTCCTGGTTTTGGTAACTGGGCAAAGGGCACACAGGAATTCTTTGTCATCTTTTTATAATTTCTTGTGAATCTAAAATTATTTCAAAATAAAAAGTTAAAACGTTGGGAAGATTTCTAGTTGGTAAGATGCAATAAATACATCTCCCTTTATCTTCCACTGAACTAAATTGTAACACTGGGACAGAATGCATGAACAGGCCAGGTATGGTGGCTCACACCTGTAATCCTAGCACTCTGGGAGGCCGAGGCAGGAGGATTGCTGGAGGTCAGGAGTTCAAGACCAGCCTGAGCAAGAACAAGACCCCATCTCTACTAAAAAATAGAAAGAAATCAGTCAGACAACTAAAAATATATAGAAAAAATTAGCCGGGCACTGTGGCACATGCCTATAGTCCTAGCTACTTGGGAGGCTGAGGCAGAAGGATTGCTTGAGCCCAGCAGTTTGAGGTTGTTGTGAGCTAGGCTGACTCCATGGCACTCTAGTCCGGACAACAGAGTGAGACTCTGTCTCAAAAACAAACAAACAAAAGAATGCATGAACAGTTCTTTGAAGCTCTGAGATGTAAATATCACAAATGGATCCAGGAAGAACACAAGAATTCCAAGTATCCCCAAGCCAGCTCTGAGTTTACCATTTCTTTCCCCTCTAGCATCCCCTAGCCAAAACTCAATACAACTCAAAGCCCAGAAGTGAGCACTACCATGCAGGCAGAGAGAGAAACAGAACCTTCTAGCTCTGGCTCAAGGCCAAAAAAGGGAACTCCTAAAGCTCAGAGAAAGCAGAGGAAGTCCCTTGGATATTTTTTTACTTTCCTTTCTCTCTATACTCTCAAATCCCAGCCCAGTGCATCCATGATGGGGGCAACAGTAGCAGCAAGAGAATTTGGGGATAAAACGCCGCCTCCAAGAGCAAAAATTCTGAGGGAAGGGAAGGGAATCAATCAATCTTTTCTTTCTCTTCTTTCTCCACTCCCCTCTTCTCTTTCTCTTTGTCTCTCTCAGAAAGTGACCCCATAAAGTTGTTTATGAACTCCTAGGCTCACCCTCAATCTGTGTAAGTATGGATCTGAGAGTAATTAGCATAATATAAACTTTGAAAACTGAGATAAGTAGTCCTCCACCCAGATTCAAGACTGACCACTGAGTGGAACACTTGTGGAACAGATCTGAAGAGCACTGCCAAAGCTCTGAAAACTGAATTTACATGGAACCACAACCCACAGAAGGTTAAAATAAAAATATCAACATTCTCCATAGAATATAGAGAAAACACAGAATCTCATTGCATAATACTCAAAATGTCTAGGATACAAACCAAAATTACTTGGTACAAGAAGAACCACAAAAATCTTAATTTGTGGGAAAAGATTATACCAATGAAGAAATGGACATAGATATTGGAATTCTCTGACAAGTACTTTGAAGCAGCTACTGTAAAAATGCTCGAATGAACAACAAACACTCTTAAAATAATTTTTTTTTCTTTTTTTTTTTTTTTAATAGAGATGGGGGTCTCGCTCTTGCTCAGGCTGGTCTTGAACTCCTGAGCTCAAGTGATCCTCCCGCCTTGGCCTCCCAGAGTGCTAGGATTATAGGCGTGAGCCACTGTGCTGGCCTTAAAATAAATATTAAAAATAAAAATGATCAGCCAAGAAATAGAAGACATAAAGAAAAGCCAAATAAATTTTAGAACTGAAAAATACAATAACCAAAATAAAAATTGTGGAAAATTTTTCGATGCCCTTCAAATTAAAATATTCCCTCCCTCTCCCACCTCTCTTCCCATTTTAATGTTTTTTTAAAAAAAAAACTAAATATGTCCATTCTTAAAAAAAGAAAAGGACTGAAAAGAATTTAGAAACCATTCAAATCTCTAATGAACAA
Source organism: Cheirogaleus medius (assembly GCA_008086735.1). Classification (NCBI taxonomy): domain Eukaryota; kingdom Metazoa; phylum Chordata; class Mammalia; order Primates; family Cheirogaleidae; genus Cheirogaleus; species Cheirogaleus medius. The sequence goes on along the minus strand of VBSM01001979.1, from coordinate 24,532,267 downwards.
GGGGGCACCTACCATTCTTCCTCATCTTTAACCAACCACTCTTATGTAGAATGACCTCTTTTTAGACTACTACCTAATCTTTAGGACACAGCTCAAATGCCATACCCTATTCAATGAAACAAGTCAGAAAGAACATTTCTCATCTATGAATTCAAGAACTACCATAATTAATACACTGCCTTTTTTCTATAATTAGTTATTTGCAAATTCAATTTCTCCCAAAGATTTAAAATTCTTTAACAGTGTGACATTTGGCTCCCATCTCTTATCTACCTCAATATCTTAGGCTAAGTTGATTAACACAAATATGTTGAACTGAACTTTAACTATTAAAAGATCTTTAAAACAAAGTGCAATAAAAATACTAACTTAGAGGGCTGGGCACATTAGCTCAGACCAGTAATCCCAGTGTTTCGGGAGAAGAGAGGACCACTTGAGGCCAGTAGCTCAAGACCATCCTATGCAATATTCTGTTTCTAGTAACACCAAAAAACAAAAAAAAAACCCAAAAAAACAAAAAAGCCAAGTGTAGTAGCACACACCTGTAGTCCCAGCTACTCTGCCAGGCTGAGGCAGGAGGATCACTTGAGCCCAGGAGGTCAAGGTTACAATGATATACTGAGCTAAGATTTCACCACTGTACTCCAGCCTGAGCAACAGAGTGAGACCCCATCTCTTTAAGGAAAAAAAAGAAGAACTTCGAGCTACATCAAAATTTTCAGTCATTTCCTATGCTTATTAATTATTAGTCAAAATCTATATAAATTAAATCATTTTCCCCAAAAAAGAAAGTAACATAAAGAGGATAATCTCTTAGTCTCTTTTTTCACATACAAAGTTTCCTTTAAAAGGGAAAAGGAGGCCGGGCGTGGTGGTGGCTCATGCCTGTAATCCTAGCACTCTGGGAGGCCGAGGCGGGTAGATCAC
>VBSM01001979.1:24508615-24521425 GCA_008086735.1 Cheirogaleus medius | reverse complement strand
AGAGATCCGCCCACCTCGGCCTCCCAGAGAGCTAGGATTACAGGCGTGAGCCACAGTATAAAAGTTTTTAAGAAAAAAAAATCACACTTCAAAATATGCCCATCCTTTGACCCAACAGTTCCACTTCTAGAAAATTTATCCTAAATAAATAAGACTGCAAATATGTATGTATAGAGGAGCCACTAAATATAGCTGGCACATAGTAGGTCTTCAATAAATACATGATGGATAAGTGAATCACAGTATTATTTATAATAGCAAAAACCGTTAGCAAGAAAAATGTCCACGAACAAACCATGGCATATCCATTCATTGAAATCCTATACAGCCACTAAAAATGATGAATGTAGATCTATAAATATTGACTAAAAATACATTGATAACATAAAAAAAAGTAAAAAAAAAAAAAGTACACCAATGTTTAAGGCAGCATTATTCATAATAACCAAAATATGGAAACCACCCAAGTGTTTCACTGACAGATGAATGGCTAAGCAAAATGTAGTATATACATACAATGGAATATTAGCCTTTTAAAAGAATGAAATTCTCTGTAGCAGCAAGACGAAGACAAACAAAAAAAGAGGAAATGGAAACAAATTTTTTATTAAATATAAAAAAATAAAAAATAAAAAGAATGAAATTCTGAAACTGGCTACAACATGCATGAACCTTGAAGGCATTACGTTAAGTGAAATAAGCCAGACACAAAGGGACAAACATTGTACACTTCTATGTATATGAAATATCCAGAATAGTCAAAATCACAGAGACATAAAGGAGAATGTGGTTTTATGAGTTAGGGATGAGGGGGAAAAGAGTAGTTATTGTTTAATAGGTACAGAGTTTCAGTTTGTAAAGATAAAGTTCTGGAGATGTACAGTAGCGATGGCTGCAAAATAATGTGAAATGTACTGAATGCTGAACTATGCACTTAAAAACAGTCAAAATGGTAACTTTTATATCTATTTTACCACAATAAAAAACAAAATAATAGGGGAAATCATATCACAACTTCTAAACTGAAATGAACATTTTGTTTATTATTTTTGAGTCCTTATGTTCATAAAAAATAAGAGTTTTTAAAAATAAAACATTACCTTGGTTATTCCTGTTCCTAGTCCCCGTTATTCAGCACCCCTACACAAGTCATCAAGAATAGTACCAAGTGTAAATATTCTCCCTTGAAGTTCAAAGCACAGCTATGTAAGTTGTTTATATTCTAATAATTAAACCCTGCATGAGAGTTAAAACCTATAGCTTCTATGCCTAAATTTGCAATGACTTAAGATTAAAGTCAAATTCCTATATAAATTCTCTCTTCAGCAAAAATTTCAAGCTATCTAGTTAGGAGGAAGAGGAATAAAAAAGTGAAGTTAGAGGATATATCTGAATACTCACATTAGAAAGTCAAGAAAAAACTGAATAAGCTATTGAGATTTGAGCCTTAGAGAATACAGTTTATGGCCAAAAGAAGAGCTAAGTCTGAGATCAAAGTAAACACAAGAATTGAAAGCCCTAATCAATCTCATCCTGCTCCTAAACATCCTCAGAGAATTGTGTGACTCTGATATAACTCAAAGTATATAGTTAGGGCACACCTAGGAATTCACTCCATGAAGGAATAGGAGGTACTCAAGCTGAATCCAAAGTTAGTCCTTGTTGAAACTTTATTGAGCTCAAGAACCAGATGTTTCCAGGTGTGGGATCAGTGCTCCTGCTTAGCCAGGTACTCACCCCAAGAGATGCTGTCCTCTGACACAATCTATAACCAGAGGAAAGCCAGGTCAATATACTCACTCTCCAAAGGAAACCAAGACAGTTATCTTCAACTGTGAAAATGAACTTTGAAATAATTTAGAAGGTTATAATCAGCATTTAGAGAGAACCAGAATTGAAAAGATGAGTGCATCACATGTACATGGGTGAATACTGATTTGCATTTTTCTTTCAGCTGTCTTGTGTGTAAATGGGGAAATCACCACCAAAAATGTTTAAAATTCACTGTTATAGAGAAACTCTTATACATGTGCACCTGAACACATAAGCAAGAGTATGTTTGTAATAGCAACAAAATGGGGAAAAAATAAACATCCATCTTTAGGAGAAAGGATAAAGTATAGTCATAAAATTAATACAAATATCTAGGAAAATGAACCACAGTTGTACACATCAATATGGATAAATCTTAAAAACATAATGTTGATTAGAACAAAGCAAGTAATCATATATATATACATATATATATAGAGAGAGAGAGAGAACGCATGGTTCCATTTTTATAGTTTAAAAAAACAGCAAAACTAAATAATATAGTTTTGAAACACATACAAATGTGGTAACCTTGAAAGAAAATGAAGGAATGATAAACAAAACCAAAACAAAATTCTGAATAGATTTACCTCTGGTGAACAGACAGCTTAATGGAAATCAGGAAAAATATACCAACCATATGGATAATGTTTTATTTCTTAAGCTGAGTGGTGGGTTCACAGGTATTGGTTTTATTATATGCTTCTTTACTTACATATGCAGTACAATATTTTTGTCTATGCATCAAAAACTTCATAACAGCAAGGGGAAACAGGATGGATGGAGAGGGAGAGGAGGAAGAGAGGAGGGAAAGGAAATGGAAGAAGAAGGGAAGGAAAATAAACATCTATAATGTAGGTCAACATGGATCTCCTATCTCTTCCAGAAAAAGCAATATGAACTTTCGCATAAATATAGCCTCCTTCTTGAAACTCCACTGTTTTAGTCCATTTGTGTTGCTATAAAGGAATATCTAATGCTGAGTAATTTATAAAGAAAAGAGGTTTATTTGGCTCATGGTTGTGCAGGCTATACAAGCGTGGCACCAGCATCTGCTTCTAGTGAGGGCTTCAGGCTGCTTCCATTCACAACAGAAGGCAAAGGTGAGCCAGTGTGTACAGAGATCACATGGTGAGATAGGAGGCAAGAGAGGGGAGGGACATGCTCTTTTTAACAACCAACTCTCACAGGAACTAATAGGAGAATTCACTCACTACTTCAAGGATGGCACCAACCATTCATAGGGATCTGCCTCCATGACCCAAACACCTCCCATTAGGCCCCACCTCCAACACTGGGGTTCAAATTTCAACATGAGGTTTGTGGGGGGACAAACATCCAAACTATAGTACTTACCAAAACAGGTTTAATTTTTTTCAAGGGCATAAACCTGAAACAAACTACAAGTAGAAAACCCATCTATTCTCAGTTTTTAAAAATTAATAATGCCTAGTATAATGTAAGAGAAAGTTAACTTTTAATAAAATATTTTAATATGCAAATGATCAAGTATAACTATCCTACAATTCATAATAAGGAAATAGACACTTGCACCTATATACCAAATCACCATGAATGTGACAGCTACAAATGTAGACTTAGACAAATTAAGTTGAATAGAAAAATCATATACCACAAGGGGCAATGCCATTATAATAGACAGGATGTTCCAAAATAGTGAACAACTCTCAGTAAAGTTCTGAACAAAACAAAGTACAACTTGCTTTAGGCTTACTCAGTAGTTGTATTCCTGGGAAATCCAGGATCTATTAAAACCATGAGAAAAATAAAACACTTTGTAGGCCGGGCGCGGTGGCTCACGCCTGTAATCCTAGCACTCTGGGAGGCCAAGGCAGGAGGATTGCTCGAGGTCAGGAGTTCGAGGCCAGCCTGAACAAGAGCGAGACCCCCATCTCTACTAAAAACAGAAAGAAATTATCTGGAAAACTAAAAATATATAGAAAAAATTAGCCAGGCATGGTGGCACATGCCTGTAGTCCCAGCTACTTGGGAGGCTGAGGAAGAAGGATTGCTTGAGCCCAGGAGTATGAGGTTGCTGTGAGCTAGGCTGATGCCACGGCGCTCTAGTCTGGGCAATAGAGCGCGATTCTGTCTCAAACAAACAAACAAAAAAAACCTAAAAAAACCACTTCATGTTTAAATGTAAAACAGAATTAGAATAAGTATAAACAGGTTTTTCACCTACAAGGTCTGGAGAAATGTTAAAAAATCATGCAGAACTGCCTCATACCTTGTGGGATATCTGGCATTCTTGGCTCTTGCTCATTGAATGCCACAACGCTGCACCCACCCCATTCTAATCATCGTGGCAACCACAAGTGTACTCTAAAAGGTCTAAACACGTCATAGCAGCATTACTGTCCCCACTAAGAACGAGATCCTTCAAGAAAGGCTGGGTCCCAATGTGGCCTCCAGACTGCCTTTGTTTTCATGACACCATGAAGCTGAATGTGACAATAAAAAGCCTAATTCCTACCTTTGCCAAAGGAGGAATCTTTATACAGTGAAGAAATTTATTACCAGGGGAAATATAAAGGCAGATTAAAACCTAAGGATATTCACTCTAAATGAAAATGATATATCAAATCAAAGGTTAGCAGTCTTTTCACCTACGTGATGGCAATCTTTGAAGATAGTGTTGTATTTTGCTAAAATATAACAAACGCCCAAATTGAAAAACATTATAACACTCAAAGAGTATGTTATAGTTCACACAAAGCATTTTAATTTTAATCCTTGTAACAATCCTCTGAGACAATATTATTATTTTCATATTACTTATAAAGAAAACAATCTAAAAAAAGTCAGTCACAGAGCTAGTAAGTGACAGTCAAGACTTCAAATCCTGTGTTTCTACCATCACACTATACTGCTTTACAAATATCTAGTATGGCAAAACAGATAAAAGGAAGTGTTAATGACAAAAGATCAATATAAAGCCTCTTGATCTATTGTGATATATGACAGATGGTTATACTTGTACTACATATATCAGATAGTTCTTAATGAGAAATTTTTAAATATTAACACTGTCTTGTCCCATGTTGAAAAAGAGAAAAAAAAAACACTGAAAAAGAAAGAAAAAAAATTTTAGGAGTAATCATGACATATAGTGTTTACTTCCTAATTCCTGAAAGATTCTGGGTAAGAATCCTAATGAATATTCTACTTAATTAAACATTTCCAAATCCTACCATAGATTCTGACAAAGAGTTAACACAGTCATTTTAAAAACCTTTCAGTTTAGGGAGAAATGTATAATTAAGAACTTTAGGGTGGGTGTGGTGGCTCACACCTATAATCCCACTTTGGGAGGCTGAGGCCACAAATTGGAGACCAGCCTGGGCAACACAGTGAGACTCATCTCTACCAAAAAAATTTAAAAATCAACTGGGCACATCTGTAGTCCCAATTACTCAGGAGGCTAAGGCAAGAGGATCACTTGAGCCCAAGAGTTTGAGGTTACAGTGAGTTATGATCACCACTGCATTCTAGAGTGGGTGACAGAACCAGACCCTTGTCTCAAAAAAAAAACTTTAAAAAATCTTGGTTTGGCCAGACACAGTGGCTTACACCTATAATCCTAGCACTCTGGGAGGCTGAGGTGGGAGGATCGCTCAAGGTCAGGAGTCCAAGACCAGCCTGAGCAAGAGTGAGAACGCCCATCTCTACTAAAAACAGAAAGAAATTAGCTGGACAACTAAAAATATATAGAAAAAATTAGCCAGGCATGGTGGTGAATGCCTGTAGTCCCAGCTACTCGGGAGGCTGAGGCAGAAGGATTGCTTGAGCCTAAGAGTTTGAGGTTGCTGTGAGCTAGCCTGACACCATGGCACTCTAGCCCAGGCAACAGAGCAAGACTCTGTCTCAAAAAAAAAAAAATTCTAAATAGTATCATGTCATGCTTCTTTCTTGATAAAACATTATTATCATGGTTTCAAACACCTATATGCACACAGCAGTCTACAATATAAGACAAAAATAAAAACAAAGGCATAGTCAGGGCTTGATGTAAGAGGAAAAAGGAAGCAGTATGTCTTATTATTTCAGCTGAAGAAATAAGGAAGTAGGATTATTTATCAGCAAGCACAATCTTCATGGACACATCTCTAAAGGGCAGAATAATATACTCAGGCTTTCCTAAAAAAATAGTAGACAACAATGGTCTACAAGACTCATCTCTCCACTAATTCAAACCCAAAAATCCAGGAAGAAAGAATAATTTAATTGACATTTCTGATTTTTAAAGAAAAACTTTCTTTAAAAAAACTATGCTTCTGAGTTCATGAGTAAAGTTAAACTAGAATGAGGGCTTTAGGAGTTATCATATGCAAACATATTAGTCATAATCCACACACAGAAGCTGGAAGTTTGTCCCATAATATTTTATCACTTCTTTCTGTTCCTCTTTCCCCCAGAGGATCTTTACCTCTGCCAGAACTACGGTGGTCTAAGCCAACACCCCTACCCCAAGCACCACTTTATTTCCTCCCTCATGCACACTGTTATATTCCTTTTTCTCCCGACTTAAAATTTATTCTGCTATAACTTCCATAATGATGTTTCTGTGACATCTACATATATTAAACTGACTTATTTGATTAGTAGCTAATGGAAAGTATATACGATAGAGCTTAAAGGAATATCAATTACCTGAGTATTTCTAAAGAGCTTCTATAAGTACAAAGAATAAAGCACTCTAACACTTTGTTATATTGAAACAAATTTGCAATTCATTATTAAAAACTCAATCACTCAATTGCCAGCTCTCGCCTGTAATCCCAGCATTTTCGGAGGCTGAGGCAGAAGGATCACCTGAGGCTAGGAGTTCGAGACCACTCTGGGCAACATAATGAGACCCTGTCTGCACAAAAAGTAAGAAAACTTAGCTGGATGTGGTGGCATGTGCCTGTAGTCCTAGCTATTCGGAAGGCTGAGGTAGGAGGATCACTTGAGCCTAACAGTTAAAGGCTACAGTCAATTATGATTGTGCCACTGCACTCCAGCCTAGGTGACACAGCAAGACCCCGTCTCTCTATAAACAAATTTTTAAAAGCCCTCCAATTTCCAATTTAAGGTTGCTAGGGTATAGATTAAAAATGAATTTAAATGTCTCACTCAGGCCGGGCGCAGTGGCTCACGCCTGTAATCCTAGCACTCTGGGAGGCCGAGGAGGAAGGATCGCTAGAGGTTAGGAGTTCAAGAGGAGCCTGAACAAGAGTGAGACCCCACTTCTACTAAAAATAGAAAGAAATTATCTGGACAACTAAAAATATATAGAAAAACTTAGCCGGGCATGGTGGCACATGCCTGTAGTCCCAGCTACTTGGGAGGCTGAGACAGAAGGATTGCTTAAGCCCAGGAGTTTGAGGTTGTTGTGAGCTAGGCTGACGCCACACAGGCAACAGAGCGAGACTCTGTCTCAAAAAAATCCAAAAAAAAACAAAAAAGGAAACATAAATGTCTCACTCAAATGCCTCAAAAAGCCACAATTCACAGACACATTTGCAGAAATTTTGAATATTGATTGACAAATGTTTTGGGATCCCTGTATAGCTATCTAAATACCAACAAGAATTACAGGACTCACTTGAAAATATAATAGCTACAATATATATATAGCACCTACTATATGTTAGACAGCACTGTTATTACATATATATGTGTGCGTATAATCTCATGTCATCAGTACAAAGAAACACTAAGAGACGGGCTATAATTCTAATTTTAAGGTAAAAAACTGGTTTTGAAAGATTAAAGAGGCTTCATGTCAAAACGGTACAGTAAATTCACCTAAATAACAACTATATATATATTATTTATATTTAATATAGTATAAATGCATCAAATATAAATAATGCATAGCTGGCTCAAAAAAAGTAATGTAGATATCTCTTAGGCAGTGATAAGGAATACAAATGCAAAGTAGTAGGCAGGGTTGAAACTATCAGCCTACTGGGCTGCTGATCCAGAAGCAGGCAGTGGCAGCTGGGAATTGGCTTCTTTGGTGAACAGGGACTAAAAATGCTCCATAGAAGACAGAGAACCTATCAGAGCTAGGGCAGGGGTAGGGCTACCTTACTTGTAAAGAAGGCTGAAAACAATTTGCCAACTTTACCTGGGGCTATGGCTTATAGGAAATTACTCTAGGAGGGCTGCAGGATACAGCACAACTTCAAAACCAAGAAAGAAACCAACCTACCTGCTAGCTCTATGACTAGATCTGCATTATTCATACTGTCTCTGAGCAGCAGGAACTCCAAGCCTGGTTCTAAAACTGGGGTATAGAGGCAAATGCAAAATACTATACAAGGAAGAGTGAACACAGAGGGACAGTGAAAGTTAGCTGAGTCTCAAGAACAGAAGACAAGTAAAGCTGCTGTTATATCCTGAATGACATTCCATTCTTCATTTCCTGAATGTATGACTGTTAAGACTGCTTCCAGTGCTTCCTCACATCCTTCAGTATTTATAAAATAAACCCTCATCACTTAAGGAAACCAGAAAGAAACATGCTTAAACCTTTTTCTACCTTCCCAACAAACTAACAATCATGATAATCTGAAAAGATTATTTTTAAAAATGCAATAAAGTTACAAAAACCTATCTGTAACTGGTAGCTTTTGAAAATACAAAAATAAACAGCCTGGGCAACACAGCAAGACTCTGTCTCTACAAAAAATTTAAAAATTAACTGGGTATGGTTGCGCACACCTGCAGTCCTAGCTACTCTCAATAGCTTGAGTCCAGGGCTTTAAGACTTCAGTGAGCTATGATCAGGCCACTCACTGTACTATAGCCTAAGTGAAGGAACAAGACCCTGTCTCAAAAAAAAAAAAAAAAAAAAAAAAAAGCGTCCAGATTTCCCACAGTTAAAGAAAAATGACTTCATAACTAAATTAGTTGACTAGGCCTAAACAAACTTTAAGAGATATGGAATCTCTCAAATTTAGCCTTCCTATTATCAACTAGACACAGGACCTTCCTCCTACTAGGAAGGGAGTGGTTTCCAGTTTTAGGGTGACATAATTGAAAAGTTCTAAAAAGGAATTAAAAATAATCTCTAGAGAATAACTTGAAATAAAAAGTGTGTTTTAGTAAAATAAGCATCAAATTAGTAATCAATCACTTAAATTCTAGACCCACCTCTGCCACTAACTAGCTATTCAACTTTAGCTAATCTACCTAGGCTTCAGGTTCTTTATCTATAAAAAAAGGAAATTCTCTGAGGTCTCTTGGGCTCTTCTAACATTGTAACATTCTATCAAATGTATGATAGGAATGTTTGCTAAGTGTAAACATATTCAACATTTATATAGTGTTTTTAAGAGCTTCAAAAAACTTTACCAGTGCTAATAATGCCTGTCTACCACTCTTTCTTCCCTAAAAAAGTCACATAAATAGAATCTTAAAACATTTTCTGAGATATTTCCAAAACAATTTTAATATGGTAATATATGCAAGAACTTTAAGGTATGATTTATATATACTAAAATTCAACCTTTTTAGTGTATACTTTTGAGTTTTAAAAATGGATAGCCACATAACCACCACCATAATCAACATAAAGAAAAGATACAGAAGACACAGAACACCCAAAAAAATTCCCTCATGCCCTTGTAGTCAACCCCTGGCAACCACTAGTCAGTTTTCTGTCCCTATAGTTTTACCTGGTCCAAAATATCATAAAAATAGAATTACACAAAGTGTATCAATTCACCAGTTGAAGTGCATTTACATTATTTCCAGTTTTTGGCAATTATGACATTAGCATATAGGTTTTCATGTGACTATAAGTTTTCATTTCACTTGAGTAAATACCCAGGAGTAAAACTGTTGGGCTATTATGGTAAGCGTATGTTTAATTGTTTTCCAAAGAGGCCATACCAACAACTAAGAATTTTTGGGGCCAGGTGCAGTGACTCATGCCTGTAATCCTAGCACTCTGGGAGGCCGAGGCAGGAGGATCACTTGAGCTCAGGAGTTTGAGACCAGCCTGAGCAAGAGGGAGACCCCATCTCTACTAAAAATAAAAAAAATTAGCTGGGTGCAGTGGTGCATGCCTGTAGTCCCAGCTACTCAGGAGGTTGAGGCAGAAGGATGGCTTGAGCCCAGGAGTTTGAGGTTGCAGTGAGCTATGTTGATGCCACTGCATTCTAGCCCAGGTGGCAGAGTGAGACTCTGTCTAAAAAAAAAAAAAAAATTTCAATGTTTTTAAGTAAAAACAAATTTAGATCTTATGTCACAAATTTCATAGAAAGATCCTAAGTAGATCCAGATATTTATCACAGGAAATTATTTTCCTGTGTCCTATTTACAGAAAGTAGAAGTTAACAAAGGAAGTTGATTTGATAAATACTTGCATTTATCAAATATACAAAGAGTTATTAAAAATATGTCATGTTTGAAATCACACTCATAAGCCTAAACTCTATACAAGCGTGTGTGTTTCAATCCATTTGGCTAGAAAGTAGGATTAAATTGTCTATTCAGAATAGGAGATTCCAAGTATTTAAGTCTGTACAAAATAGGTATTCTCATTTTCGATGTATATGAGACGGAAGCAGAGAGAAGACAGATGTAGTAAAAGCTTTGATCCTTCCAACTCACTTGTTCAACTGGGCCTTCAGAAATAATTCTTGGTTCTTAATGAGACCATCAATTTATTAATATGAAAACCTCTACTTTCTCCCTATCCCTCTCCTGGTTTCATTTTCTTGTTTACCTAACAGATTTCACAGTTCATCAATATAATCACTCCTCTCACTCAAATCAGTGCCTTCTATGTCTCTCCCCTTCACTCTTTCCTGGCAAAACTGCAGTCAACCTTCTCCACTAATGTAATGGAGCAGAATATTGTAGAAAATTGAAAATCCAGACAAACTGGTTATTGTCATAAATTCACAATCAAAATCTCAACCACAGCAATACTACTATACAAGCTCCCTGTAGGGATACCTTTTCTTCAGTCCTTAAACATCTCAGCCCTCCTCTCCATTCCTCCCATCCCTTTTAAGACACTTTCATTAAGGAAATAGGTGTAGGGGCCGGGCTCACGCCTGTAATCCTAGCACTCTGGGAGGCCGAGGCAGGTGCATAGCTCAAGGTCAGGAGTTCGAAACCAGCCTGACCAAGAGCGAGACCCCGTCTCTACTAAAAAAAAAAATAGAAAGAAATTAATTGGCCAACTAAAAATATATAGAAAAAATTAGCCGGGCATGGTGGCGCATGCCTGGAGTCCCAGCTACTTGGGAGGCTGAGGCAGAAAGATTGCTTGAGCTCAGGAGTTTGAGGTTGCTGTGAGCTAGGCTGATGCCACGGCACTCACTCTAGCCTGGGCAACAAAGTAAGACTCTGTCTCAAAAAAAAGAAAAGAAAATAAGTGTAGGTACAATGTACATTATTTGGGTGATGGATACACTAAAAACCCAGACCTCAGCAATATACAATATACCCATGTAACAAAACTGCACTTGTATCCCCAAAATATATTGTAATAAAAAAAGAAAATAGTAGCTCCCCATTCTTTCTTTAACCAAATCTTTAAGTCACTTCCCCAACTGAACCAATCATCTCCTTCTCCCCTCCTTTAAAATAGAGTAAACATCTCTGATTACTATCAAAGGTCCCTCCAAAGTTTGCTCTTTGTAGTCTATCACTTAAGGATTTCCTTCCTTAGCCTGAGGAAGACTCCGTCTCTACAAAAAATAGAAAAATTAGCCAGGCATGGTGGCAAGAGCCTGTCGTCCCTGCTACTCAGGAGGCTGAGGCAGGAGGATTGCTTGAGCCCAGGAGTTTGAGGTGACAGTGAGCTATGATGATGCCACTGCACTCCAGCCCAGGCAACAGAGCAAGACCCTATCTCAAAAGAAAAAAAAAAGATTTCCTTCCTTCCATAATCCACTCTCTCATACCAGTGATCTTTCCAGTATTTCCCATATTTGTATTTTTAAAAAATAACCCGTCAATCTCCATACTCATTTATGCTCCACCTGTTCCCCAATTCTCAGTTCCCCTGTACAGCCACATTCCTCAAAAAAGTATAAGCTTTCATAGTCTCTAATTCCTACCCTTCCATTCAACCTGCTCCAAACTAGTCCAACTCTACAAGTTCATTGAAACTGCCCCTTACACAGACTTTAAACAGATGATATAAAGGGATAAATGAACAAAGTTTAATGGAGAGACTATTTACAAAGATGTGAGCAGCATTAAGGGAACCAACAAGAGATGGAATAGCAGGTGGGGATTAGAAATCATGAAGCTGTCACCTCCCCAACATTATCATTTGGATGTCTCTTAGAAATACATAGATCCAAAACAATGGTTCCCATTCCTTAAAAAAATCCTCTTTTCCCAGACCTGCCTCATCTCAATAAACACCAAGCCAGAAATGTAGGAATAACCCTTGACTCCTTTGAATCTTTTTTGTCCTTCACATCTAATCCATTAGTAAATCTTGAAAATTCTACCACTAAGATTTATCTTAAGTCCATCAATTCTATCTCTACTTCCATAACCCTTCTAAATTGCTCTCCGTTTTCCTTCTTGCTCCCCTAAAATCTAATAATCATCAGATAGCAGACAAAATTATCTTTAAATATTTATGTTATTCCCTACTTACAATTCTTCAATAGCATCCCATTACATTTAGAATAAAATCCAAATCCTTTATAGCAACCTATAAGACACTGCATGATCTGGCCTCTTTATACCTATCTAACCTCATTAAAAGCTACTCTTCCTCACCTACACTAAGCTCTAGCTTTCTCAAAAATTCAGGCTCTTTCCCAGATTAGAGTTTTCCCACAAGCAGGAAATGCACTACCTCTAGTTTTCTGTGCTGCAGCTCCTTCTAATCCTTCATACCAATTTAAATGTCAACCCTGAGTGTGGCCTTCACCAACAAACAACATCAAAACTGGTTCTCTTTTTGTCTACCAGTGAGATGTTTAAAAGACACACACACACACACAC
>VBSM01001979.1:24476846-24493941 GCA_008086735.1 Cheirogaleus medius | reverse complement strand
AATAAAATAAAATAAAATAAAATAAAATACAAACAAAAGAAAAAAACAAAGAATCAAAAAGCTTTCATCTTTGAAATTTTTATTCCAGAAAAAATTAGTAAATTGCTTTGTGAAAAGACTGCTTCTGCTTTTGAACCCAAATATGCAATGATTATATGTTTTGCAGTCTTCCAAACAAAAATTTAAAAGAAATATAAAAATCTCAAATAAAACTAAAAATTAGTTTTGAGAGAGAAAAAATAATTCAAAAATCCTGGTACAAAGCTATACCAACAGTTTCTTCACAATTTTGTAAAACATTAATGAAAGGGTTATATAATCCCCTGGATTAAAGATTTTAAAGAGAGCAAGGATCTCTCAGTTTTCAATACTGCTTTCTCTGCTCTTATATCCATAAACAGGTCTAAATCATTTCCTCCCAAACCATCTAGCTTTCAATAGAAGAAAAATTAAACCAAGAGCAGCACAAAACATATACACACACACTCTTAATGTAGCTTTAAATGAGTATTGTAGATTACATTTAGGTTCCTCAAACAACAATTTACAACATATACCACATCCAGTTCATTCTCAAGGGAGAAAATCATCAAAACAAAAGCTCCTGCTTAGTAAATGATTTAGTTCGTAGTTAAGCCCTATCCCGGGTGCATTTTGTTGTCAAGTATTATCACTATTTCTTTTCTCTACCTAGAAATTGTAGATCCAGTTTCCTTAAAAATGTCTTTAAATATTTTATATTAATATAAGACCAAGAAATATTTTTACTGTCTAAAAATGAAATATCTTTTCACTTTTCTTTTTTGAAAGGTTTCTTATTTTGTTTTTGCTCATTTTCTATACCTCAAATGTTCGCAAGCCAGTCTGTTTCAGTGTTAGTTGTTTACTGTATATATCTGCATATACTTAGGTTTTTTACAGTGGTTAAGAAAAAAAGAAAGAAAAGTGAACAAGAGAACACAAGTGAAACAAAAGTGGACCACATCTGAAAAACACCACTCAATTTCTCTTTCTCAAATTCCCATAAGTCCCCATGCCAAAGATTCTCAATATCCTAAAAGTTCCACAGTGTCAGATGCATAACACAATACTTGACAAGACAAACACAGGGGAAGACAAATCAGAAACTGAAGAAATTTAATGGAATGTATCACCACCTGAATTAATTTATTGGAATGTATATCAACATAAAAAGAAGAAAAATAAATAAATAATAAACTCAATCCCTAGATACTGGAGGGGTTGTTTCTGTTGCACTGAATGGCTGAAAACAGTTTTTCAAACTTTTTTGACTATAAGAAATCCATTTTACATTGTGACCTACTATATACATGTATGAGAAAAATTTCCCAAACTAATACTTTTCTTTACCAAGTGCAAAGCTAGTCAATTCTGTTCTACATTTTATTTTCAATGCTGGTGGTCACCCATAACATTAATTTTATAAATCAGTAATAAATCACAATCCATACTTTGAAAAACACAGGCTTTAAAATGGGTCTCCCACTGCTTCTCGGCCTTTTGGCTAAAATCAAGTGTAAAAAAGGTCTCCTCTATAATAGAATCTTTTTTTGCAATTTGCCTCTACCTGTCTCTTTAGCAGGATGGGCAGGTATTTTAAAGTTGTTACATTATTACTGTTTTCATTAAAGCAAGTGGTTCTTAAAGTATGGTCCCTGACCACTATAACCATCACTTGAGACAAATACAAATTCTAGGGCCCCACCTCAGATCTACTGAATCAGAAACCCCCAGGTGGAGCCAAACAATCTATACTTTACCAAGCCCTCCAGGTGATTCTGATGCAAGATGTTTGAGAACCACCGCATTAAAGAACTCAGGTCTTTATCTTCTATTTAACAATCCAGTGCACAGTGCTTACTATGTGACAGTCACTATTCTAAAAGCTCTACAAATATTAACTCATTAGAAAAAAAAAAACCTATAAAAGTAGGAATTATTAGTATCCCTATTATACAGATGAAGTCCAAGCTAAGTGGTGAAACTAGAATTCAAGCTTCTACTCTTTTTCGTGTTTTTTATTTTCTCTTCTTTTGTTAGAATCTTAAACCTGGCTTAAAGTATAAGAGAATTCAAACTTATTTTCAATTTAGCAGGGAAAGCCTATCCTCTTCAGGACTATTTTTTCTGATTAAGTCCCCAGTTCTACTCATTTAGTTCAGCTACTCCTCTCCTTTTCCCTCTCAAATTCGCCACCCTGTCAATGAACTTATTTTCTAATATTATTGCCATCATCTTCAAACAATTTTTTTTCTAAAACACTGGAATACAAGTCACTTTACCTTGCTTTTAGGACCTTATCTCTGGTCCTAGATGGCATCTTAGTATTAATTACAAAGCTGAAGTTTCTTCTATTTCTGAAGACCTCTGAAGCAATGAGTGGCTCCGTTGTTAATTTCTCATAACTACTGTCCTTGCCAGTTTCCACAAGACCAATCCTCTTCTCCCTGAAACTTTCTCGTCCCCTCACCCTTCCTAAAAGGGTTATTTCTCCCCTCTCACCCCTGCCCACCTCCGTCCCATTTTGCTTGACTCCTCTCCAACTAAGGGAACTTCCACGACTGCTGGACCCTCACCCCAATCTCAAACCCGAGCTACTCCTCAAGGACTTCTTTCCTGGTCCCCCGGGGATCCTCAGACCAGACCAGCTAAGGGGGGCAGGGCGCTCAGGTTCCTCCCCCAAGCTGTTCAAGGTCTCCACCGGTCCGACCCTCCAAAGACCCGCCGCTCCTCTTCTCCCTAGGAGCCCTCCTCCCTTGGACAGCCGCCCTTCTCAGGAGTGTCCCCACCCCCTTCCAAGCCTTTCCTCAGACGCCCCTACTCGAGCCAAGGCTGCTCCCTGTCACCCTGGACCCTGGCCGCCCTCGGTCTTCTCACCTCCCTCCTCTCTCCGACCCCGGCCACTCCCAGTTTCCCCCACCAGCCCGCTCTCTCCACACCCGCCGCTTCCGAGCTTCCCGGGTTCCCCTTCTCCCTGGCACCCAAGCTGTCCTGGGCATTCCCGAGTCACCCTGCCTTCCGACCAGGTCGCTACAAGTCACCCCCTCTCTGAGACCCCGGCCGCTTCCGTCTCCCAAGGGACCTACCCCCTCACACCCCGGCCGCCAGTCAGTGCCCCAGACCTGAGCAGTTGGACGTCCCAAGGGACCTCCCGGCCTGACCCGCGTGGGTCCGGCCCCAGCTTACCTTCCCCGCACGAACTCCGCCACCACAAGCGGGGCCATTCTCCCACCAGCCCAGTCAGAGCGAACTCGCCGGCAACGCCGCCCCCGCCTCCGCCCTGGCCCCGGCCCCGACCCGGCCCGCAGTCCAGGCCCCCTTCCTCCGGCCTCCGCCTCCGGAGTGCTGAGCTGGAGTTTCCGCCCCGCGACGGCCCTCAGATCTCAGGCTAGTGTTACCGGCACTCACCTGCAGCTGCCCCCGACCAACTCCAGCGCCACTGTCTCTACCTTCGGCCGCCAGTGGCCACCAGGCGCCACCACCTCCCCCATGACAACAGGCCCACCCCGTTTCATACTTATAACCTATCCATTGGATAGTGGGGCGGCATCTCTCTGCTCTGATTGGCCTAGTGTACCCGCCCGTCATCGCGTCTTTACCGCCCCTTTTCTTGGACCCAGTGTGCGCCCCCGCCCGGACCCGGAGCGTCCTAGACGAAGCCTTAGTTGTAATTGGTTGGTGGTTGGGCAGTTTGAAGTTATGATAGGCTGCTAAAAGTGTCTGTTAAATTAACTGACAAGGGATATGATGGCCAAGGTTGGTTCAAGCTTGTGCACAGCTTGGTTGCGCAGTAGAAAGCAAATGAGGAGCCGAGAGACTCTCACATCCGAGATTACCGGAGAAGGGTTAACTCTTTGTTGTAGAGTTCAGTCTGTAAACTCTTCCATTTCTGCAGCTCCCTACAAGGAGAAACTTATCATTGCTAGCTTACTCATAGAGGTAGTAGTTGCAAAACACCAACATCAGAGGTTGTGTTAAGAAGTGTTTCTAACCCCTGGGGAGAAAAGTATCATATAGATAAAAATTTCCCCTTCTTTTCTTGAGGTCCCAATGCACCCAATTTCCTTGAAGTTCTTTCCAGGAAGTCACCATGCTAAAGAGCAAAGCGCAACCGTTGATTTAGCAAAAATCGGTCAACTTCAGTTGCAATTATAAACATTGTCAAAAAAACTGAAGTGGCATGTTGAGAGTTCTCCAGCTTGCAGACCCACTCCTGGCTGGCTCCTGCCAATTGACCAGGCAGCCATTAGCAAGTTTGGAAGAAGCAGGCCACATTTTACCCTTGTGATGCGCTGGAAATGAGAATTCTTCTCCCCCCGCCACAACCGCCCACCCTCACTTAGTTTTTATGTTCAGCAGTTCTTAAATAGCCCTACTAGCTGTGTGTCAGATGCTTTAAAAGCTTCTCTCCCCCCCCAAACCTCTCCTCTTCCTAGCAGTCTAAATTAGGGCCATTGAATGAATTGCCGGGTTTTTTCTCGCTTGGCACAATGCACAAGAATAAATGATTGCATTTTTTATTCATTTGGGTACAAATCACAGTAGGCATTTTTGAGAAATCTGGTGTTGCTATAAAAACTCTTGTGCTCCTAGAAATATATTCGTCATTAGCTTTTTGCTTTTCTTTTTTCTTTCTACCCACTTTTCCTAATCCTCAATAACAAAATGTTGGCCTGATTATTCCTTCAATTTCTAAATCCGATTTAAATGTACCTTCCCCACAACTCCACCTGAATATACAAACCCATGAGATATGAAATATAACACCGAGGCACTGGTTAAGACAAGGTCAAAAGACGCATCCCCCCTTATAAGCACTACTTTATAGTTGGGAACTTCCTATGGGACCAAGAACCTAGGCTTTGGAAATTTTCTATTTTGCCCCTTACTTCTTTCTACTTTGTCCCATATCTCTTCTACTTAACAAACCTCCTGTTCTTTGCAGAGCAAGCTACAAGGAGTTTAAAACTACATGGTTTATTATCCAGAAAAATATTGTCTATTTTCTAGCCCATATTTTTAGTCAAATTTAAATAAATTACATACTTCTATTACCAAACTAAGTAGAAATTATTCCTCCAGTAACTATACATAACAATAAAGTGTCTTTTCCTAGTTATTTTCCGGAACTTTCCTCCCCCTCTTCTCATCCTCACCTTCCAATTTAGAAATAACCTCCCATTCAATTCAATGACTCACAAAAAGCCTGTAAAAGGAAACTGGAAAAACCAAAATAACTTCAGAGATGTCTGAATCATTCAGTTGATGGAAAGATCAGACATTGACCATGATAAGATGGAAGCCAAGACATAAGGCAAGCCCAAGTTAATATCCCATAACAAATGAAGTAACATGCAAATGTGAAGGTGCCCCAATGAGAAGGAAACATCAGTATGCCCTATTACACAGTCTTTTAATATACCACCAGCAGCTTTCTTCTCTCTAGCCTTGGCAGTGTGCCGTACTACCAATTTTAGAGCAAGTTAGAAGACAATTAATGTCCTGGCAGATAGGAAACAATAACGTCATAGGAGGGCATGACCATTATTATGGTACTTTGTGTAATAATGGCTCTTGCACAGCCATAGTGACTAGGTGCCATAGAGAACATAGAATTATGCCAGCCTCACTAAGAGGACTTGCTATCTAAGTTTAGGAACGCAATGAAACTGCTACCACAAAACTAGGTGGAAAATTGTCACAAAGGTCAGCTATTCATTTTATTTCATAGCTATTCACTAAAAAGAATGCATTCATAAATGCTTTAGATCATACATACATACACACTTCTATCACTCCTATTCTTTGTGAAAATCAGTTAAGAAAGGAAATGTAAAATAAATATGTACAACCCAGTAAGAAGAGGGAGAACCTTAACGAAGGAAGGTTTTAAGGAACATACTTTGAACTAACAGAAGGCTATTGTGTTATCAAAGATTGTACAGTACTGGAGGGGTTATTGCTTGTACCCTACATTTTGCTTTTATGTGCACAAGGTAACCCTATAATGTAATGACTCCATCCAGCTTCTCTTTTCTTTCTTGCATTTTGTGCCTCTCCACCATTCTGAGGCTCCCTCTTAGAAAGCAAGAATGCTGGAGTCGGGAAGTCTGCAGCTTTGTGTTGTATGGCTGGCTGCGAAGGTGGTGTAGATGGTATCTGTTCAGAGCCACTTGAGCAAGACCAGGATGGCAGGTATATTAAGGTCAAAAACAGCATTTATAAATCCCAATTAAGTGAAAAATGGAGGACTCAGAGTGATGTCCCAGTGTCTGAGGAGTGATACGGTATGCCTTGGGCTTTCCTATATACTAATGCTACTGTTTCTCCTGTTTTCTTTTCATAATGTCACTTTTCAAAGGAGCAGAATCCAAGGCTCCTTTCATTTCCTTTTTAGTCCAGAGGGGCGATCGCACGAGGGAAAGGCTCCATTTTTTGTTTTCGGATTTCTTTCCCCCTTGGATTCTACACACAATTCCAATTCCAACAGGATTAGAGAAACAAACAACTGGTGGAGAAGAAAATTGCTCAAATAGCAGACAAGGGCCAGAGCTGCCTGCCACTAGCAGTTGGAGGCAAGCCAAAATACTTGATAAGAGGTGGTTTCCTGAGTTAAGGATCCCTGAGGGTGGAGGTTGGCAGGGATGAAGGGATTAGGAGGGGGAGAGGGAAGGGGAGAATCAGTCGAGAAGTGGTGGGGGACAGGAGAGAAGGGAGGGGACAGAGAGAAAAAGTAAGGAAACCTGGAGTCAAGAAGCCCAATTGGAGTGCCAGTTTAGAGCTATGCCTCACCCCCCACCCCCCGATCCTATGTGGACTTTACACCAGGTTGCATAATTGCACCAATAAAGTGTAGCCTCTGACACTGGTTAAAAGGGAAAGCTTGCCAGGGCTCCAGCCTATGGGACTGTTGTTCTACTGCCACCTGGAAGTCCTCCCTGAGCTCATAGCCTGCTGCTCTGGCAGAGGGGCAAAGCTGACAAGGAAGAACAGATTTCATGCACCCAGGCAAGGAGAATATCCTCATTGGATTTCATAAAGGTGACCACTGGCAAAAAACTCTGGCTGAACAAAAGGAGACTATCTGGAAGAAGATGTTTTTCCAATCCCAACCTGGGGGGGTTTCATTTATAGGAAAGTGTTAAGCTGCTTTCCATGCTGGAACAAGGCAATGTGGTTCCAAAGTTCAAGGCTCTGTTTTATGGATAGGAGGAAGAAACAAAAATCGATGGAAGGGGGTGTTCTCTGAGGCAGAACCATTTGCTTTCTAATTCCAGGGCTCATGTAACTTTTAAATACCACACTATGCCTTCCCATTATTAATCATTTTCATCCTCAAGAAACGTGTATGCCTCCCTCCACCCACCTTACATATTATAGGTGGTAAGATGCCTTGAGTATTTGTAAAAGGGATGGGTTGTAGCTGTCAACTCTGCCATTGTGCTATTAATGGAGCCCCTGGTTGCTATCACTAGATCTATGGGTGGACCAGCCATTCTTCTACAGCAGGGAGTGGGCCTGCTCAAAGCACTTAGCCATGTAAACTTTTGTCCATCCCCGTTTTATGTGCACACAAAGAGTTTCCTGGAAACATGGCTATACTCCAAAGATTTCAGAGAGTAAAATGCCTTCTAGAAACTCCAGTGTCCCAATCACTTGGAACCTTATAAGGAAGTAGGCTTGAACTCAGATGCTTAAACCTAATGTGTTCCAAAAATCCTGGTTCTGCCATTTACTAATTCTGTGACCTTTGAGAAAGTTGATTCATCTCCCTAAGCTTCACTTTCTCCATCTACAAAATGGGATAAATATTAGCTTATTATTTGCATAACAAATTACCCCAAAACTTACTAGCTTAAAGCAACATTTATCATCTCACAGTTTCTGTGGGTCAGAAATTCTGGTGCATCTCAGCTGGGTCCTCCAGCTCTGAGATTCTCACAAGACCACATAGTCATCTCAAGCTCAGTTGGGAAAGTTTTGCTTCCTAACTCACTCACATGGTTGTTGGCAGGACATGGTTACTTCCGCATAGGCTTTAGGCTAAGGCCTTAGTTCCTTCAGAGCTGTTGGCCAGGACCTCCCTCCGTGCATCATTTTGTGGGTCTTTTCATCTCACAACATGGCATCTCACAACATGGCAGCTTACTTCATCAGAGTGAGCAAGCAAGAGGGCAAGAGAGAGTGCTAGCAAGACAGAAGGCACAGTCTTTTGTAACCCAGTCACAGAGGTGACATCTCATCACTTTTGCCACATTCTGTCAGAAGTAAGTCATTAGGTCCAGCCCACATTCCATGGGATTACGCAAGAATATAAATACCAGCAGGAGGATCACTGGAGCCATTTTAGAAGCAACCTACTTTAGGTTAAGAATAATAATAATACCTATTTGTAGAATTCCTTTAAAAATTAAATGAAGCTGGGCACATGTCCCAGCTACTTGGGAAGCTTGAGCCCAGGAGCTCCAGTCCAGCCTGGGCAACATAGCAAGACCTCATCTCTGAAAAATAAAATAAAATAAATGAGAGAATATGTCCAATGCTGGGCCAGCATATATTATATATTAATGATATATATAATAACTATGATTACTATTAATGTTATTGAGTATATAAATGGCTGGTTTCCCCTCCTAGCTTCTAGAAAGAAACCTTTTATGAGGAATAATGAGATAATATACATAATTCAGGACCTGACATGTAGTAAATGCTCAATAACCATTCCTTATTATTAACATTATTAATGAATGTGGGATACCTGACTTTTTCTCCAAGCTGCCAGAAGAAAATGATATGAACTCTCATAACTTTTCCAGGATGGTCTTATTTCCATATATTTTGTTCCATTTTTCCATGAGCACCCTATACTTGCCCGAGCACAATTCCAGATTTGGGGTTCATAGAATATGACCAACGAAGCCATGCCCCAGTCGAATTTACTGCCTGCCCTATACGAAGAAGGGTATGCTCAAAACCAGTAAGACGGGCTAATTATGGCAGCACCTCCTATATGCAGAAAAGTCTGAGCCTGGCTCCATCCAGGTTCCAGAGAGAGAAGAGTTTGCCTGGAAGAATAAGCAGGGACTTGG
Source organism: Cheirogaleus medius (assembly GCA_008086735.1). Lineage (NCBI taxonomy): Eukaryota > Metazoa > Chordata > Mammalia > Primates > Cheirogaleidae > Cheirogaleus > Cheirogaleus medius. The sequence goes on along the minus strand of VBSM01001979.1, from coordinate 24,484,831 downwards.
TTATGTGACCTTTGTCTCTTTCAAAATAAGTTGGTCACCGTGTAGTCTGCTGAGTCAGTCCTCAACTGAGAATGAGAGACAGGGATCCTACCTAGGCTCTACAGACGGGATAAGGGCACCCTAGAGGAGGTTTCCACACCTGGGTTGCAAGCAGTAAGAACCAAGAGACTGACTAGAGCTGAGGGGGTGCTTGGCATTGGTCTGGTTCCTCCTTTAAAAAAAAAGAACCAAGAGACTGAATAAAGGAGCAGTTTTGCAATTAGAAAGTTGGAAGAAGAGAGTCTAGTTTGCAACATAAAAGAAAGATTGCTAAGAAGTTGGAGTGACCCAGCAGGGCTGGGTCAAAACTGACTTCCTTATAAGGGAGGAGTGTGTTGAGAGTTGGCCTGTGGCCAGGGAAAATGAGGAACTATAAGCAAGGAAACCCCATTATTTTGGCTTTGAGTCATTTCTCAGGGCTCACCCATGATTATTACATAAGAAAGATGGGGAAAAACTAAAGTATAAATGATCCTTAAACCAAAAACACTGTAGAAAGACAAAGATCCAAGTCTTTGCAACTTATCTCATCTTTTCAGGCAAAGGCTATCCATTTAAATTCATCCTCTCTCTGTCTCTCTCCCACTCACATTTGCACAAGTTCTTTCCTTCTATGTTGCACAAAGAAGAAAACTATCCTCACAAGGAAATGCCTTAGGATCCTTTAGGCTGGAACTGTTTCCAGATCCAATTATTTTCTCTTGCAATCTCTACTACAGTGCTATAGAATTAGAGTCAGTGAATATTCAAAGATAATAACAATTTACACCTCTGCCTCTAAATCAAGGTACCTGTGCAGCTGTGATTTCAAGAGGCCCACTGATTTTCTGAGCTGTACTAGCCCTGGCCCCTTCTCCTCCTGCATGTTCCCAGACGTTATCAGATCTGTGCACAGAAAAGCTCAAAGTTCTGTAGGTTTAAAGGGAGGTGTGTACCAATATCAAGTGCCTCTTCCTGTGACTCTTGTTTTCTCTCCTTCCAATACTGTATTTCCTCTGTGTTTGAGACAGAGGAGACTTGTATATTTCAAAATCTCTTAATAGCCAGAGAAGGCCTTGGTCTGACCCTTGGCAGGTTAGCTGATTTTAGAAGAGAAAAAGGGGTTAGGAGATGAGGACTTGCCCCCAGGAAGTTTGACTGCACAATAGGAATGATGTATTTATTTATTCAGCCCTTTCCTATGCTGCAGTCAGAGGATTGGCCATTTTATTTCGCCCTCAGGAAGTGTATTTGTGGTAGGCTTTCTTTCTTTTCCTGTTAGTTTCCTGCAAAAGGACATTAGTGGCTCCCTCAGTGCAGCAGCTGATAAGAAGGATGTTGCTGCTCAAGTGGAGACAGACAAACATTTCCCATCACAGCCCCAGACCATCCCAAGGGCATGGAGAATTAGACCTGGTTGTGGAAATAGCAGAAGAACCTGATTTTCTCGCCTATTTCCCTGGTGCCATCTTCCTCCCTGAAATACCCTCTGCAGTGGGATAAAATAACTACACCTTCTACTTGAGTAGAATGTCACACGTTTCCAAAATAGCATCACGTTGTACAGGAGCAGAGCTGGAGGCACCATAGTTGGCATAGCCTAGTGGTGGTCACTTTGGAGGGTTAATATAAAGAGGCAACTTTGGGTTTAACTTTATGTTTTGGGGAAATCATACAAATAGTGTAAGTTTACCCTAAGTTGGATTCCATTTGCTAGCTCCTACTCAGGGTATAGAGTCCATCTTCAAAGTTACTATTATGTTGAGGGAGGGCATTTCCTGATACCCCCTCTCCCCCACCATTGGGTTGGGTGCCCCTTTTATACACACTGCGCTTCCACTTTGGATACACACATCCCACGGGTAAACTTGCTTAGTGCTTATCCATCCTGCAACATGTCAGCACTGCCATACCAGGGACAGTATCCCTGCTCATAGCTGCCTAGCATAGGGACTGGCCCACTGTGGTTCACTAAATGAATGAGTGAGTCAGGAATTGTCTCTAGCCACTCAACACAATCATTTATTTTGGGGTGGTGCTCTGGGAGTTATAAAAAAGGCATGTGCTAATTATCATATAATGATCACTAGTGGTTATAGTAATTAGTAGGTAAAAGCATAGTGGTGGAGTATGACTAAATAAAGTTCTCCACCAGTGTGCGCGGGGCCATCCCTGCACTCTGAATTTGGAATCCCGTTGCCTGTCTTTTGGACTCCTGTGGACAGGGTCATTCCTTTGGGAAATTCTGTTCAGAGCTGCCAACACTGGGACCAGGGGGAGTTAAGCTCAGTTTCCTCTGACTCAGTACAATCTTTCTGATCTGAAAATTACATTAAATAACAAGGCAAGGTGGCCGTCTGCTGCTTTTCCTTCAGGCTCTGAGACAAATATCCCCATCAAGGGTCTGTGTTGAGTCACCCTTCTCCTAGCAAACCAAGTCACCTCCCTCAGGGTGGGTGATGGAAGTAAAGACTCATCCTGCTAATCTCCTCCTCCTCCCACTGAGGCCAAAGTTCAAGGCCTTGGCCCCCTCCCTGGGCCCAGCTTTGAGAAAAGAAAAGACACTTCCTTCCCATTTCTCCCTCACAAGCTCAGGGTCTGTGGTTTCCTCTTTCTTCTGCCGAGGGGAAAAGAGGATGAAGATGGAGGAGGAAGAATAAACCAGAGGGCACAGTACTATATTAATACTTTGTTGGCTTGGGGAAGGTGGGTCGCACAGGTAGGGGGGCATGAATTGGGATGAATGATGACAAGACACAAAGAATCCTTGGAGATTCTTCAATGATTCTCACATCCAGGACAGCTAAGGCACAGCCCAGTTGCCAGGACACCAGGGAACCCAGAAATGTAATCGGTGGGAGGTGGTAACAGTAAAGAAGCAGGCAGATCTGATACACAGGCCCCTGCAAAGAGCTCCCTGTAGGAGCACCACAAACTGCTTAAGAATGGTAGCAAAGAGGGAGAGTGGGAGTTCACTGTGAGCCCTTGATTGAGGAGGCCCACATTCTATTTCTAGCTCAGTCGCCAATTTATGGGGAGGACCCAAGTAAAAGATGAATGTCAGAGATGTGGCTTAATCAGCTGCCTATGGGATGGGCAAATGTTTGTGAAATGCTTTGAAATCTCTGGACGAAAGGAGATGCCAGGAAAAGCTATCATTACTTTGAGTGCTGCTCATAGAGCATCTTTGAGCTCTTATATTGGAATAAGGGGCTACAGTATTTTCATCTTAGGTGGAGCAGTTCCTGGAGACCTGTTTTCTGATAACCAATTGAGAATAGGGTCAATGGTAAGGTCTCTAAGGAATACAAGCAAAAATCTCATCACTGGAATATAGAAATTTTCAACAAGTTTTCTGTGCAGACCGATTCTGGCCAGGCCTAACTTGCCTAGGGGATGATGGACAGGCTGTGATCTGATAACACTTTTCCTCTCTCTGCTCTCTTTCTCTCTTTTACATGTGCACAAGGCTACTTAGAAACTTTGGCTCACCAAAGAACACTTGGAAATTCCACAATGATCATCACAATTATGGCTCTCCATCTCTAACCATTGAGCCTTTATATAAAAAAAAGGACCATGATGTGCTTAAACCACATTTTTTTTTTTTTTCTGTAGAGACAAATTCTCACTATGTTGCTCAGGCTGGTTTTAAACTCTCAGCCTCCCAAAGTGCTAGGATTATAGGTGTGAACCACCATGACTGGCCCTTTTGTTTTGTTTGTTTGTGTGTGTGTGTTTTTATTTTTGTTTTGTTTTGTTTTGTTTTGTTTTTGGAGACAGGAAGGGTCTCACTCTGTTGCCCAGGCTAGAGTGCAATGACATCTGGCATCATCATAGGTCACTGTAACCTCAAACTCCTGGACTCAAGTGATCCTCCTGCCTCAGCCTCCTGAGTAGCTGGGACTACAGGCACCCACCACCACCCCTGGCTAATTTTTTAATATTTTGTAGAGACAGAGTCTCGTTGGTCTTGAACTCCTGGCCTCAAGTGATCCTCCCACTCAGCCTGCCAAAGTGCTAGGATTACAGGCATGAGCCACCAAGCCCAGCCGGATTCTTTTTCTTTCTATGCAGCAGGTACATGACCCTGGTGGTATTCTCCTCCTCTATTCACCCCCTTGTATACTTTACCATAAAAACTCCCACGCAACTTTTTCCTCTGGTCTCTGTTCTATGAACCTTCCAAATTATCATTCCAAAGGAACATGTTTGTCATTGAGCTCTTAAGTAAAAATATATTCTCCTTCCTGGTCGCTCCAAAGCTAACAGCTGGCTAGATTCAGAACAGGACTTTAAGCCTGCAACAAGTGCTTACCTGTCCAGAATGACCTAAGCAGCAGTCATCCTGGGTCACAATCATCATAGGAACAGATATGATTTTTCTGCTATTGTACACAGTGGACAAAGGTTGTCTAGCTGATGCAGAATGGATCACTTGATAAAGCCAGAGCTGCCTGTAAACCAAGAAAAATCTCAAGAATGGGCATGTGACTGCCAGGCAAGCTCTGGGGGAAAAGCCAAGTCTATAGTATCACAAATGGCATGGGTAAGATAAACACGGACTCATCTCTCAAATCCCTAAAATCCTAGGGTTTCAATGTCACTTACAAATTTCCAGTAGAGTTAAGCTTAGGAATGATCAAAAGGAAAACTACTTCAAACCATGGGTAATAAATGCATGGAATGCATTATCCAGGGAGAGAAAGAATATAATCAGAATACAGAAAAGATCAGAGCAAATTTATGAATTGCAGAGTGAAGCTGCGTGGATCTTGAACTAGCCAGTTTTCAACTCTGGTCCTCTGTGAGAATCCCAGATCCCTTTCCTAGTTCTAGGATTCCAATTCAGTAGGTTGGATTAGGTTCCAGGGATCTGTATTTTATTTTGCAATGCTCACCTGAGTGATTCTGATTCATAATTAGGTTTGATAACCAATGTTATCCACTGCTGGATAACATTTCCTCCAAGGTAAGAGATGGTTGGGTGGACCATAGGTCTGACTCAGCCTGTAGTCCTAATTGTCAAACTGCTTGGTTGGCAAATCACAACTCAGGGACAGATACAGGTGTTTGCAACATGGGAACAAACTCCAGAGCAGCCATTAGCCTCTGAATCCACAGACCAAATCAAGTATTATAGTAATCCTCTGGTTCCAGGCTCATTTAGAACCCTCTCAGCGGGGTACGGTTCAGCAGGGCGTGGTGGCTCACGCCTGTAATCCTAGCACGCTGGGAGGCCGAGGCAGGTGGATCGCTCAAAATCAGGAGTTCGAGACCAGCCTGAGCAAGACCGAGACCCTGTCTCTACTAAAAATAGAAAGAAATTAATTGGCCAACTAAAAATATATAGAAAAAATTAGCCGGGCATGGTGGCGCATGCCTGTAGTCCCAGCTACCCTGGAGGCTGAAGCAGAAGGATCGCTTGAGCCCAGGAGTTTGAGGTTGCTGTGAGCTAGGCTGATGCCATGGCGCTCTAGCCTGAGCAACAGAGTGAGACTGTCTCAAAAAAAAAAGAAAAAAAGAATAGAGCCTTCTCCAAGATCTGTAAGTCCTTCCCACCTCAGGGATGAATCAGCTGGGGCTTTTAAAACAAGGTACTACTTTTGGAAGGAAATATTTAGATGTATTTATTGGGATAAGATGTAGACTTCTTTATACATTTCTCTTATGGCTCTTTTTGCACAGTGTTTAACATAGTACTAGATATTCATTTATTCAGTAAATATTTATTGATTAAAAATTAGGTACATATTCAATGCCAATAGTTTGTTGCTGAGGATATAAGTAATAAGACAGTGGTAAAACAGAGATATGGTCCTTAGCCTCTTAGTTACCTAATAGGCTCTTAAAAAATATTTACCATTTTATCATAGTGGCTGCAGACAGTGGAACAGCCATTCTGGGAAATTCTACCTAAGGGTCATTCTACCTTCTTAGGAACACAACATTTAAGTTCTTCAGAGGATATAGCTAACCTGGGGCCAAGAACAACTGTGAAAGGGGTGTCCACCTTTTCTTCTCAAATGTACCTAGAAGTGAAGGATAAAAATGAACTTTTGGCAGGGCGCAGTGGCTCACACCTATAATCCCAGCACGTTGGGAGGCTAAGACAGGAGGATCGCTTGAGCCCAGGAGTTCAAGGCTGCAGTGAGCTATGACTGTGCCACTGTACTCCAGCCTGGGCAACAGAGTGAGACCCTGTCTCAACAATAACAACAATAAAAGGAAAAGGAAAGAAAGAACTTCCAGAGGATGAGAACTATACCTTATTCATCATTCATCTCTGGATTCTCTCTACCTGGTACCTTGTGTTGTGCATAGTAAGTGTTCAGTGTTTTTTTTTTATTTTTTTTTTCAGCATATTATGGGGGTACAAATGTTAAGGTTACGTATATTGCCCTTGCCCCCCTCCCCCAATGTTCATTGTTTTTGAATGAGTTAATGAATGAATGAAACTTGAATACCAGTTCTGCCACTTACTGTGTATCTTTGCACAAGTCACAGAATCTTTCTGACCCTCACTTTCCTCATGATTGGGACAATAACTACCTTGCCTACTTGTTATATGACTAGAAATAATGTGTTCTCAGAGTCATTAGCATTGTGCCTGGCAAACAGCTGGTACTCAAATGGTTGTGGTGATGGTACATCCATAACCAGAAGCTTGCAGGAACCTACCTGTATGATCAAAGTGACACCTAGTGGTGCAATTTTAGAATACATGCCAAAAGTCTAGTCAATTGCTGGTCTGAAACCTAGATTGAGGAATAACTAGGAACTAACAGAGCAGCTGCTTTACATAAGTATAGTAACATTATTTAATCCTTACAAGTGACTTCCAACCCTAGAGGCATATTAGAATGACCTGTGTGGCTTTTAAAATCTCCTGATGTCTGCATCTTACCCTTAGAGATTCTGATTTAAGTTGCTGGAAGTGTGGCTCAGGTGGTGACATTTTAAAAAAGCAATTTTCACCTGCAACCGGGTTGTGAACCACTGCAACAGACCCATGAGATAATTCTTCTTCTCATGTTACAGATGATGAAAGTAAAACTCAGAAGGATAAAGTAATTTGCACAAAGTCATGTAGTTATTATTAGCAGAAGGGAATTTGAACTTGAGTCTACTGTTTTCCCACTACATCACATTGTCTTTGCAGAGGGTTTTGGAGGTCTGATGTGCTCCACTTAGCTTCTGCCTGTGAAAGTCTCAAACTCAGAGACATTGGGGAGTTGAATGACCCTGTGAGCTGAAGTTCTCCGAACAATAGTTTGGTGTCGATGAGGTAGTGTGGTCCAATGAAGACACGGACTGCCTGATCCTGTCTTTAGGCTCTTTCCAGAACTTTAAACTCTACTTCTGTTGATGGACAATAATAGCAGTATGAGGGTGTTTGACTGAACTGAATTGTTACAAGATAAATTTAAAACTTTGTTTGCTCTTGTGACATCATAGATATATTAGAGAATTAAAACAGATTAATCATCTATTAATGAGTTCTAGGAAAGACTGACTATACTGCTACTACACACTTACATGTTTGGCCAAAAACAGATGAAATAATAGATATTGGCAGATTAAGGAAAATGAAAGGGTCCAGTTTCTAATATCTGAAGACTATTTTCTAAGTTGGCTTCCCACACGGATCCAGATGATGATCTTGAAAGGTGTGAGAAGCACAAATCTCTTCCAAACCCATTGTGTAGAAACTACCGTCTTAGCCCAGGAATGGAAAATGAGCAGGTCCTCACTGGGACAGCAAGGAAAGCTGCAGCTTCTTAGAGAGATGAATGGGATCCAGGCCAATGTCTGGCTCAATTACTTGCTCAGATGATTTCTCTGAATTTCATGGGGAATGTTTCTTTGGTTGGATGCTAGGCAGCATACGGGAGCAGGTTGAGGATGTTTTTGGCACTGTGTTAGCCTACAGTGTTTTTAATATTTTTCAGTTAATAGTCAACATT
>VBSM01001979.1:24429032-24445968 GCA_008086735.1 Cheirogaleus medius | reverse complement strand
AAATGGAGAGGAAAAAAAATTTGCTACCACATCTAACCCCAGGAATTTTCCTATTTTTCTCTAGGTTCTTTCATACCTAACTTTATTTCCTGAGATGAGATGATAAAGAATGGTTATTAAAAGGTGTGTATATATTATTATTCTGACTTTAATTTCCCCAGATCAATGTCAAATGCTATTTTTAAGATTCTACTATGAGTATTCCTGCAACATCAGCTCATTAAATGACCTGTCCTAGGGAAAAGGAGGGCAGATGTCCTGCACCACTGGTGAGGAGAGTGCCTGTGTACCCATATGCTGTCCTCCCTCCCTCCTCCCAGCCCCTCGCAAGAGGTGGGCAGTGGAAGCCTCCATGAATGCAGCAGGATCCTTAGAGGATTTTCTTTTAACAACAATTTTATTGAAGTAGGATTCACATTCTGTAAAATTCATTCTGTTAAAGTGTATAATTTGGTGGTTTTTGGTATATTCACAGAGTTGTGCAACTATTTCCACTATCTAATTGTACAATGTTTCCTCACCCCAAATAGAAACCTCATCATCATCCTTCTCTCCCTCGCCCCAACCCCTAGCAACCATTAATCTACTTTTTGACTCAGTAGATTTGCTTATTCTCAGAATGGAGTTGGCTTATGCAGAAGGTAGTATAGTAATATTAATAATAATGTCTTGAGTTTATACAGCATTTAATGGTTTACAAACCACCTCATCTAAGTATTGCCAAAGTGCCTTGCCACATGAATGATTAGTGTCTTCATTATGATGCAGCAGCTGGGCTTCAGAAAATGACCTGTCAAGACCCACTCATTCCAGGGCTTCTCTGGGGTCCTTTCTCTAACTCTGGTGTGAGAGTTTGCAGAAGTTTCCCATAGCTGCCATCATTAGCACCTCCTTTACCCTGGCATTGCCTACCCAGCTATTGCCTATCCAGGTAGCGCTAGAGAGAGAGGTTTGGGGCTGGTGGGAAAAAGAATGGATCATCACTGCTGTTAGTTCCTGAATACCAGGGCAGCCATCTGAACAGGGATACTGCAAAGATGGAAAATGGAGTCTCTTGGAGAATATGCACATTTTGTTTCATTAAGCTCATTTCTTGGCCACCTTCCTTCCCTCTTCCCTATTTGTCTTACAGAATGAGAATGATGTACTTATGAAACAGAAACTTACAACAAAGGAAGACCCTAGGGCCTGAGGCAGGTATGGGCCTGAGTGTGGAGTAGGAGGGTACAGCCAGCCCAAGGGAAAAGGGCAGAATGTTAGGAGCCTGATGTACTTCCCCTGTAAGCATTAAGATGGGATCTGCCTTATTAGTAATTATTGGCCCTAAATGACTTGGTTCCACCTAAGTTATATATGATTTCAACTGAATCCATGTTCCACTCAGGCTCTTCCTAGTTAGAGTTAGTATTTTGTTTTATTTTATTTTATTATTATTTTTTGAAACAGAGTCTCACTCTGTCACCCCAGGTAGAGTGCAGTGGCATAGCTCACTGCAACCTCAAACTCCTGGGCTTAAGCAATCCTCTTGCCTCAACCTCTTGAGTAGCTGGGACTACAGGAGTAGATGGTAGCTATGGGCGTGCACCACGATGACCAGCTAATTTTTCCGTTTTTAGTAGAGATGAGGTCATGCTCTTGCTCAGGCTGGTCTTGAACTCCTGACCTCAAGCAATCCTCCTGCCTTGGCCTCCCAGAGTGCTAGGATTACAAGTATGAGCCACTGTGCCCAGCTAGTATTTTATAATTATATGATTTTTAGTTTGTAGGAGGGGAGTTGCCTGGATGCTGGTGGTGCCCCAGCCCATGAACTAGAGCCCTTAAAGAAATAGCCACATTTCCCTCTTTACCCCCCATTATCAGCTTCCTGCTTACGTGCTTCAGGAATTGCCTGGGAACACCACTTTTCTGGACTTTCAGGGAAGACCTTAGATAACTGCTTGCTGTACTCATTGAGGTTTTCCAGGAAAATCTGGTCTTTCTTTGCACCAATCCGGTGGATGATCTGGACTTCGTCTGTGAACAAAGAAACAGTGAGTCCCCCAGTACCTTCCTCTTTCTTTTCATCCTGAGTTTCCAGTCACCAGGATCAGACCCTTTCCTTTACCCTAATCTAAGCCCCTAGGACCCACGACTGCCATACTGTGGAGCATTACTTGAAGGTGACTGTTGCTTAGAATTGTCACAGCTATAAGTTGTTGCCCCATAGAAATACTGCTCCATAGAAATATTGCTCTATGGAGATGCCCCCTATAATATAGAGACAGAAATAATTTCAGGAGTTTTGCAGGGCTTTGCCCTGAAGGAATATGTGAATATGTGTTAGTTCGCATATCAAAAGCTACCTCACCTCAGGAGGGCATCTCACAGGTCAGTGGCAGCTGCTTTCCAAGGTGACACTGCAGTCTCAAACCTGTGGCTTTCGCCTGCTTTGTATGACAAAGCAGGTTTGCGTGGAGCCAGGGGATGAGAGCTGATCAAAGAGTGCCCACCTGACAGACAGACACCTGTGGCTAAATGCAATTAGCCCAAGGGGACAGTTCCTGCTTGACTCCTGACTGCCTGTCTCAATCCACAATAACTAGATTAAGAAATATGGAGCCACTACATCTCTGTTTAACTTTTCTGCTAAGTGATAGCTTTATCTTAGAATTTAGTCTTAGAAAGATTTTGTAACCATTTGCTCACATAGATAGAGTTAATTGAGGGATCTCCCATCCAAGTACTAACCAGGACCAACCCTGCTTAGCTTCCAAGATCAAGTGTGTTCAGGGTGGTATGGCCATAGACAATTAAGGGATCTCTGGAAGCCTTTTGGGAGACTTAACTTAAAAAGAACTACCTGTTATTATGTAAATCTGTTACCTCTGGCAACCGATCACTGTACCCATAAATACTGATATGAAACTTCGCTCATGGCCTCACAGCTCACAGGAATGCTGTGGGGTCCCCTGACACCCAACTATTATAAATCTATACTTCATAAAACTGTACTTTCATCTCTGTGTATTCTTTTATTTCTATATTCTATTGTTTTCTATTTTCTATTATTTCCTTATCCTGCCTGCCTAAGGGACCCAATTTTTTGCTGGGAGCTAACTCCCCGCAAGCTGGTGTAGTCAGCAGGACTTAATGACAGGGCCCTAAAGGCAAAAGGCTTCACTCTGAGTGAAGAAGATTCCCCGTACAGCTTCGCAGGGGACCTGGAGGAGGCTTTGAGCCATCGTACCCAGAGAGAGGTAGGTTGACTTTTACTCCAGGAATTGAATATTTTACTTGGGATAATGTAGGGAAGACTTTTTATTCTGAGTCTAACTCAGACTCTTCTAGTGAGACGGAGCACTCTGTCCTAAAAAAAAAGAAGCGCAGTGAGAAATCCGGAGCTTGCTTTTTGCATGAAGGAGGAGGTTATTTACGACTTTCCATCTGCATCAGACCAAGATTAGAGAGAGCCAGGAAAAATGGCCGTTGGCTCTAAACACAGGTCTGTAGAAAAATGGAGGACAGAAAAGATTCTGAAGATGAACTTGCGCTTGAAGCAGCAGCTAGAGATTCCTCCTCCCCCTGCTCAGCTCAATTTAGCTGTTTTCAAGCTTTCATCTGCAGAGCTGTTGCTTTCTAATGCAAATGGATCCCAGAAACATGATTCGCCCTTGAGAAAGGCTGTTAGAAAAACTCCTAAAAGACAAACTAAAATCTTAAAAGATATCAGAGAAACGCAATTAAATGGTGATTTAGAAGCTTATCTTTATCCTGTTGCTGTAGTGCAGCCGAGCTCGGATTCTGAAGATCATGACAGGGCGGCACAAAAACCTCGAAGCCCCTGCCATATTCATGAGCCTATTCCATTTAAAACTCTCAAATAATTAAAGTAAGCCTGTGCCTAATATGGTACAAACTCTCCTTACACCAAGGGTTTGCTTGAAGGATTGGCTCAAACAGAAAGATTAATTCCTTGGGATTGGGAATCTTTGGCGCGGACAGTTTTATCTCCATCTGAATTTTTATAGTTCACCACCTGGTGGAGGGATGAGGCTCACCAGCAAGCCTGGCTAAATCAGTCCTGAGATCCGCCAACAGATTTCTCCCCAGCACAAATTACGGGACAAGGAAACTGGTTTGGCATAGATGCTAATTAAAGTATGATAAGCAGGCTATTGCTCAAATCAGGCAGTGCTGTATTACAGCATGGGAAAAAATAGCTTCTGCTGGACAAACTGTGCCTTCCAGCAAAAATGTTAAACAAAATGTTAATGAACCTTGTATGCAAATTGGGAAATCCAATGTTCTAAGACAAGGAGGTTTTCGAAGTACTGGAAATAAAGTATATTGGCAAACTTTTGTTAATGACCAGAGACCTCAATTAGAAATTAAGCTAAAGAGCAAATCTTTTATTGGACTTATAGATACTGGAGCTGATGTTACAATTATTTCTAAAAGTTTTTGGCCAAAGGCTTGGCCTTTGCAACAGTTTACTACAGTACTTACTGGAGTTGGAACTATGACTAATATATTTCAGAGTCAACAAATTTTAAACTGTTTTGGCCCTGATAAACGGACAGCCACTTTAAAACCTTTCATGGCTGACATCACTATTACATGTAGTGATGTACATGTAATACATGTAGTGATGTACATGTACATCACATTACAATCTCTTCTATGGGGAAGAGATTTGTTACAACAATGGGGAGCTTCCATCAGTATGCCTAATATATCTACTCCCGCTAAACAAATAATGCTTAATATGAATTACAATCCTTGTTTTGGTTTGGGTAAAAAAGGCCAAGGAGCCAAGACTTTCATGGCACCAAAAGCACATTCTTCTCGGCATGGTTTAGGTTATCCAAATTTTGGATAGCGGCCAATGCTGCTGAAGGGCACACTATGCACTTGATAAGGAAAACCCCCATCTATTACTTGGGGCATCAGGTACCTGAGACCCCCACGCCTCATGGAAGACACACATCAGCATAACACTAACGTATTATCTGACCTATCAACTAATTTATTACTTGGCATCAGCCACAGGAGACCCCCACCACTCACGGAAGACCTGCATCAGCATCATACTAACCTATTGGTGCAACAGCATAAGACTAAACCTATTACCTGGCGCATCAACTAACCTACACATGATACCCTACCAGTCAGGCCACCCCAACTTAATAAAAGTGGGAAAAATCGGGTAGATGGGGCTCAGAATTTGGTGGTGAGGCCCCTCTGAGCCCGCTGGTGAATAAACTTTGATTCTCTGACTCTCCATGTGCCACTCAGTTTGTCCTCGGGACCACCTGCTGTAACACTTGCTGTAACACAGTGGCTTTAAATTGGATATCGCAAAAGCCTAAATGGACAGAACAGTGGCCGCTAAACCAAGAAAAGTTGGGTGCTCTTCAAATATTAGAAGAACAATTACAAGCAGGACATATAGAGGAGTCCACCAGTCCGTGGAACTACCCTGTATTTGTAATTAAAAAGAAATCTGGTAAATGGCAAATGTTAATTGATTTAAGAAAGATCAATGCAATTATACAACCAATGGGAACTCTTCAGCCGGGACTTCCGTCTCTGACTATGATCCCTAAAGATTGGCATATTATAATAGTAGATTTAAAAGACTACTTTTTTTACAATTCCTTTACAAATATCTGATAGAAAAAAATTTGCCTTTACCATACCTGCTTTAAACAATCAACAGCCAACTAAACGGTACCAATGGAAAGTCTTGCCTCAGGGCATGCTTAATAGCCCAACCCTGTGCCAACATTTTGCCAGTCAGCTTTCAAAAATACTAAGAAACCGTTTTCCTCATAGTTATATTATTCATTATATGGATGACATTTTATTTGCATGTTCATCCAAACAAAAATTAGAACAACTGTACCAATAGGCCAGACAAATATTGCCTCAATTTGGCTTAATAATTGCTGAAAATAAAGTCCAACAGGATTATCCATTTACTTATCTAGGGTCTCTCATTGATAGAAAAAAAATAGTTCCTCAAAAAGTTCAAATACGTGTAGACAAATTATAAACTTTAGATAATTTTCAAAAGTTACTAGGAGATATAAATTGGCTTAGACGTATGTTAGGAATTCCTACCTATGCTTTAAGTAACTTGTTTGATATACTGAAGGGTGACTCTGATCTTAATAGTCCTTGTAAGCTAACGCAGGCAGCTCAAGAGGAATTGGCATGGATTTAATCTCATATTCACAAAGCTCAACTTTCTAGAGTAAATCTTGAAAAAGGAGTAGATTTAATTGTTTATCCATCAGAACATTCTCCCTCTGCTACCTTAATTCAAGAAGAGGGTATAACTGAATGGATTTTTCTCCCACATAAGTAACAAAAACGTCTTATGACATATTTGGACAAAATCAGTCAAATTATATTTAAAGGCCGTCAAAGATTAAAACAACTAAGTGGCCAAGATCCTGAAAAAATTATTGCTCCTCTTACTAATTCACAAATTCAAATGGCTTATCAGCAAAATCTGGATTGGCAATCAGGTTTATCTGATTTCATAGGAACAACTGATAATCACTATCCAAAAAACAAATGGTTCCAATTTCTAAAATTGACTCAATGGATATTACCTAAAATAGTAAAATCCACACCTATACCTCATGCTCCTACTTTTTTACTGATGGCAACAGTAATGGCCAGGCAGGTTATTCTGGTCTTTTAACTAAAGTGTGGACCACCCCTTATACTTCAACACAAAAGGTAGAATTGCAAGCTGTTACTCAGCTTTTATAAGATATTACTTCATCTTTAAATATTGTTTCTGGTTCACAATATGTTGTACAAACAGTTCTAGCCTTGGAAACAGTTGCTATTACAGAAACTGATGAAGTTTCCAAACTGTTTCAGCAACTTCAGTTGATTATACGACTTCCTTCCTAGTGACTTATAGCAACTGTTCTTATTATACCTGTATTGACAATTCCATAAAGTTCAATCCTTATAAAGAAACACTTTATATTCTCAAAGCCAAAACAGGACTGTGGTTACCTGTTAAAATGAACAGAGTCTGGCAAGAAACCCCAGCAAGGTCCCTTTTGGACAAACTACTTAACAACATTCTTAAACACACTAAAAGATTTGTTGGTCTCTTAATAGCAGGTATTTTAGGAATCATTGCTGTCACTGCTTCCGCGGCCACCGCAGATATAGCTCTGCATCAGACTGTTCAGACCACTGAATTTTTTCAAAATTGGCATCATGAATCAAACCAATTATAGTCTACCCAGAATCAAATTGACAGCAAATTAGCTACTCAAGTGGCTGACTTACAACAAGCAGTCACCTTACTGGGAGACCAGGTTATAAGTCTACAAAAGCAACTTAGACTCTGTTGTGATTGAAATATCACTCAATTTTGTGTTACACCTCATATGTATAATCAAACTCGATTTCCTTGGGAAAACATTAGAAAACATCTACTTAATCAAGGAAATCTGACTGAAGAGATTGGAAACTTACAACAAGAAATATTAAGTACCTTCAGTCACAAACTTAAATTTGCTCTCTGAGGCTGACATTATCAATGGCATCTCATCTGGTTTGGAGTCAGCTGGTCCACTTTCTCATCTTAAGATCTATGGGAGTTCTACTTTAGTAACTTTGCGCACTATTTTAATCATTTGCTTGTGCTTATTTATAGTCTGGAGAAAACTCCAAGGAAGACAAGAATCTGGAGACCAACGCCTCGCTGTGATGGCTGTCCAACTTCATCAACTTATTTCTAGAAAAAAGGGGGAGATGTTGCCCCATATAAGTATTGTTCCATAGAAATATTGCTCTATGGAGATGCCCCCTATAATATAGAGACAAAAATAATTTCAGGAGTTCTGCAGGGCTTTGCCCTGAAGGAATATGTGAACCTGTTAGTTCGCATATCAAAAGCTGCCTCACCTCAGGAGGGCATCTCACAGGTCAGTGGCAGCTGCTTTCCAAGGTGATGCTGCAGTCTCAAACCTGTGGCTTTCGCCTGCTTTGTACAACAAAGCAGGTTTGTGTGGAGCCACAGGATGAGAGCTGATTAAAGAGTGCCCGCCTGACAGACAGACACCTGCAGCTAAAAGCACTGTACCCATAAATACTGATGTGAAACTTCACTCGTGGCCTCACAGCTCACGGGAATACTATGGGGTCTCCCGATACCCCAACTATTATAAATCTATATTTCATAAAACTGTACTTTCATCTCTGTGTATTCTGTCATTTCTATATTCTATTATTTTCTATTTTCTATTATTTCCTTACCCCTGCTTAAGGGACCCAATTTTTTGCTGGGAGCACAGCTAACTCCCCACAGCAAGTCACCATAGTGTCTGTGGGGAAAAAAAGTCACAGCTGGTGGCCTCACAGAGAAGTCCTTTAGAGGCCTCAGAGCCAAGGATAGCATTTTCCTTTAGTAAGGCAGAGCCTGTCTCACTTATAGGCATTATCCCCTATGAAAAGCTAGACACTACAGAAGGGGTGCCAAATTAATCCCATCAGTCATGAATACCTTAGAACAATTTTGTTAAACACTTTAAGAAGACTTTCAGCTGACAGCGGTTTAGGAACAGATGGGAGTTGGGAAGAAACAGCTTGGAACATGCAGATCAGGTATCCTGGAAGCCCAGACATCTAAAAGATGGCAAGATGGAAGGGGAGGGTAGTGGGCATTTATCGAGCACCTTCTATGTGACAGGCATTGGGCAAGAAGCATACGTTATAGATGCTTTCTCATCTACTCTACTTGAAGTGCAGTTTTCCTAACACTGTTTTACAAAGAAGGTGCTTAAGGCTCAGAAGGATTTAAACCCAAATCTACCTGACTCCAAAGCCTGTGATTTTTTTTTTTCCAACATTGCACCTCAGTGGGGGGATATCTCAAAATGAGAGAAGGGAGAAGGGTAGACAGAGAAGAGATGGGTTATTCTCAAAATCTTGCCTATTTTACAGTACATTCTCCTCTGCCCCCTTAGTAAGACACGGGGATAAAGGAAGGAAGAAGAGAGAGAATAGTTCCCTCCCCACCAGTATCACTTCCTCTCCCTGCCATGCTGGTGACCAGGGGATGCTACCATGAAAGCCTGGGTCATCCAGGGCCTCCCATACACAACCACAACTGTTTCCAGCCCCCAGCAACCTTCCACCTCCCTGGCCCATGTCCACCTCTACCCCATCCACAGGGCCCAACTTTATTACCAAAGTAAATCTCCTGTTCAAAGGTGTTGTCTGTGGAGTATGCAAACTTTCCAGCTCGGGGATTCACCTGTCGGAAGTAGCTCTGGTTTTGGGCCTGAAAGATGCCCTTCCTTTCATTGATAGCCTCAGTTGTCTTATTGTCGCCAGGCATGATTTCAGCTGTCTCCGCTCCTGAGAAGTAACTGGGCAATCTTGGCAGAGGTGAGAAAGGGGGAAGAAGGGGAAAGGGCAGGAGATGGGCCCCCCCCTTTCCATTAGTCCACAGCTCACTCCCTTTCCTCTTTAAGTTCAGCTCATACACACATGAACATCTGACACCTATGTTTAATTATTAGCCTTGTCCCCAAGGTGCCAGTTCAATATGGAGCTGCCAGAAGGGCCTGTCTATAGCCACCTTTCCCCTCCACAGATAGAGCCACACATGCAGCCACTGGACAGCATGACAGAGCAGCTGTGTTCCCAGCATGACCCTTTTTTTTCTGCTGCTTAACTTTTCAAAGTGCTAACAGCATAACCCTTTTTTTTCCTTTTTAAACAACTGAAGTCATGTGTTACAGGATAATCCTTTTTCCATTGATACCTTTAGAGTTGGACTTGGGGAAAGGAACCCACCTCCTACATCATCTCACTCTTTCAATTATGTGTGTGGTTATTTAATGTCTGTCTACCCAGTGGCAGGCTGTAGCTCCTTAAAGGTACAAATATATCACTTTTACACTGTACCCCTAGTACTTCCCAGAGTACCTTGAAAGTAGCAAGAACTACTGCTAGTTCTTGTAACTTATATTTGTCCAATAAATGAATAAATAAATGTATTTCTACTTATTTTTATTTTACTCTTGGGAATCAGGGATAGTATAATAGCTCCAATCTTCCCTCTAGCTATAAATGAGAAGGAAAGGCTGGGCACGGTGGCTCACGCCTGTCATCCTAACACTCAGGGAGACTGAAGCAGGAGGATCGCTTGAGGTCAGGAGTTCAAGACCAGCCTGATCAAGAAAAAGACCCCCGTCTCTACTAAAAATAGAAAAAACTAGCCAGGTGACTAAAATTGGAAAAAATTAGCCAGGCATGGTGGCGTGCACCTGTAGTCCCAGCTACTCGGAAGGCTGAGGCAGGAAGATCACTTGAACCCAGCAGTTTGAGGTTGCTGTGAAGTAGGCTGATGCCATGGCACTCTAGATTGGGCACCAGAGCCAGACCCTGTCTCAATCAATCAATCAATCAGAAGGATGCAATCTGAGAAATATGTAGGTTGTCTGGTTCTCTGTCCTGCACTAGCTCCTTATTCAAAGTAAGGCAGGACCAAACCTCAGTGCCATGAGGCCTCTGCCTTCCTCACTCCACCATGGATACATATCTAGGAGCACCTGGACAGTCACTGGATTAGCAGTTTGATGGCTAAGTCTGCTGGGGAAGGCTGAGAGCAGATCCCTTTAAGAGTAGTGGTTCTCAACTAGGGGTGATCGTGTCCCTGTTAGATATATTTGGCAATGTCTAAGACATCTTTGGTTGTCAAAACTAGGGGGTTGTGATCTGGTTGGTAGAAGCCAGGGATGCTGCTAGCATCCTACAATGCACAGGGCAGCCTCTCACAACAAAAAATTATCCAACCCAGAATATCAACAGTTCAGAGGTTGAGAACTCCTTACTTTGAGAAGATCTGAGCGAGCAGGTTGGCGGTGGAGAACATGAAGTTGATGGGTGAGTGCATTCTGAATTATGGAGTGTGAACCCACCTGGGAGTCTTTGAAGGGGCACAGAGACTCTCAAAGGTACACCCGAGGCTCTGGCCAGTTACCTGTAATAAACAGGAAGCAGCATCTCTGGCTTCTTTTTTTCCTCAGAGGGCAGGATGACAATATGATCCTCAAACTCTGCTCTCTCTTCTGCCTCCAGCTGTTTCAGGAGCTCCAGGTCGCTGGCGGAGGTGAGCTCATCCCGGATGTGGCTCCAGTCGTACTGCTGGCGCAAGAAGGTCTGCCACTTGCTGGGGGATGCCCCAGACCTTAGAGGACGCTTGTTCTGGATCCATCGGGCCGTGCGCTTGTCCAGTTTTTCCAGCACGATGGCCTCCCAGGCTCTGGCCTCCTTCTCAGCAGGCGGAAGCCAGGCTTCCCTCTCCTCCAGGTTCACATCTGGAGAAGGTAGCAGACCCAGGATATCTGGTTCCCTGCATGGACGATGGATGCGGGGGCGAGCTGCTTCCTGGACTACCCTTGCTGGCTTTGATTTCTTCGGCTTCTTTTCAGCATTGGCAGAGCTTTTTGTCTTCGTAGGCTGAGAGGTGTCCCCTACTGAGGGTCCCAAGGGAACCAAGAAGTTGAAGCTGGCAGGTTTCTCAGGTCGGGCCTTCCTAACCTGGGGAGGCTGGATGATGTCATCTGTGTTGTAGAGGTGGTCAAAGTGGTACTGGCTGTAAGGAACGCTGGGCAGCCCTCGCTGCCACACCACC
The DNA here is from genome assembly GCA_008086735.1 of Cheirogaleus medius. NCBI lineage: Eukaryota > Metazoa > Chordata > Mammalia > Primates > Cheirogaleidae > Cheirogaleus > Cheirogaleus medius. Next base: position 24,434,309 of record VBSM01001979.1, on the reverse strand, counting down.
TCCTGAGAGAAGGTAAGGTTTGCGGCAGCGTTTTTCAGATATTGGCTGTTGAGGTGTGCATAATGCTGTGGGCTGAAGGGGAAGACTGGGGGCACGTTGGAGATGGAGGCACATGCCTCCTTGCTTTTCAGTTTGGGGTAGATCATGCCCCATCTCAGCTGTGGGGTCAGTGACTGATGGAAACGATGGGAGAGAAAAGTCTTTCTCTTTCGGGTCCTGGTCATATTGTTTTTCAGCAAATGCTTCCTTTTACTCTGACTGGCCCAGAGGCAAGGCCTGGAGATGTGACCAGACACCTGTTAAAGGGATGGGAGGAACTGGTGAGAGCTCTAGGCCAGCAGCAATTGGTAGCCCACAGTAGTTCAGAATTAGAATAACTTGGAAAACAGATGGGAATTGAGGCCAGGGGAAAGCCATGTGAATTAGAGCAAAAGAAAGAAATAGTACCACATTCCAAATGTTTCTTGTATTGGACTCTTGCATCCAGTTCTCACACTTGTTCCCAAAGCTCAGACCTTAATCTCCTATGAGGGATCACTGTTTTTCAGCAGTATCCCACGCTTCCAATATTTCTTCAAACATTGCTTTTTCTCTGTTCAAAAGGCTAATAGCGGCTGGGTGCGGTGGCTCACGCCTGTAATCCTAGCACTCAAGGAGGCCGGGGCAGGCGGATCGCTCAAGATCAGGAATTCGAAACCAGCCTGAGCAAGAGCGAGACCCCGTCTCTACTAAAAATAGAAAGAAATTAATTGGCCAACTAAAAATATATAGAAAAAAAATTAGCCAGGCATGGTGGCGCATGCCTGTAGTCCCAGCTACCCGGGAGGCTGAGGCAGAAGGATTGTTTGAGCCCAGGAGTTTGAGGTTGCTGTGAGCTAGGCTAACACCATGGCATTCTAGCCTGGGCAACACAGTGAGGCTCTGTCTCCAAAAAAAAAAAAAAAAATGCTAATAGCATAAAGTTCAGACAACTCAGCCTGGCATTCAGGGTTCTCCATGAATATAACCCCAGTTTATGACTCATCCTGACATGTAATCTCTGCTTGAGCCAGTTGAGTCTCCTAGCAGTTCTCTGAGTATCCTTGGAGGCATGTATTGGAGCTTCTTTCTGAGCTGACTACATGTAATGGCCTTCCATACTTGACACAAGCTCTATCCATCCTTCCAGGCCCAGCTCAATCCTACGTGCTCCATAACTCTTCCTTGACCAACCTAGGCCATCATGTCATACGCAAATTTATAAATCACACTTGGTCCATACCAGGTATTCTAACTTAACCATGTGACACCTCACATTGCTAAGTATTTGGCTGTCCAACTGCACTGTCCAATGACCATGTGTCCTGTCTCTTCTGTCCTTCAGAATCACCCAGCACACACATTGCCACATAGTCCTCCTTGTTGTTTAATAGCTGTAGCATATTTTATCAAGTAGGTAAATGGCTTTGGGTCTTCCTTAATTATTAGATGGGTTGTTTCCCCATGTTAGCTAGCATGCCAAGCACTATAGATAACAAATGCTTAGATCTAGTGTTACAGTGTAAACATCTCAGAAAGAATACCACATTATTATTATCAATTATTATCTAAATTCTTGAGAAATAGTTATTATCATCTAATATGATGGCCTATTGAGAAGGCAGGAAAAACATGATAGGTCCATGTTGAAAAGGAAGGGGGATAGGACAGAATATTGTGAGATTTGGTCAAAAGAGTTTTGTTATGGCTTGTCCTTGTCTGTCTTGGAGTCAGATTCTGCACTTCCCAGCCATGTTACCTTGGGCAAATGATTTAAAATCCTTGGTTTGCCAATCTGAAAATTGAGAGTCTGATACTTGTTCTAATTTAGTGTTGATAAGAAGCTCAGAATTGGAAACATGTATGAAAGTTCTTTGTAAGCTGCAAAGTATTATATAAATGTGAAGAATTGTTATTATTGGTTTAGAGGATAGACTATTGTCCTTAGAAGGCAAATCTCTGGCATCCCACAGTTAAATGCACTGGGCACAGAGGAAAGAATTTAGGGGTATTGAGGAACTAGGCACTTAAAAGAGAAGGTACATAGAGAAGGAAGAAAGGATTTATGAATGGAATTTGGAGGCTCTGTATTATCCAAACTTAGATGTTAACAGACAAGCATTGTGAGGTTGGGCCCTCACTCTGAACAAACAACCCTCTGGAACCAAAAGCAAAGTGGCAGGTCCCAGGTCTTTTTGTACACTAACAGCATAAAAAAATTGAATAAGTCAGTCCCTGGTGTAACTGCAGACCAGGCCCTGCAATCTGGTAAGCAGCAACCATCAGCATTATCTCTGCACTTTTAGGAACTTGGGCTGGAAGGGCAGCAGTAGGGTTGGAAGGGTTAGGCCACATGCCTCCAGGTAAAACCTGATAAACTTTCTAGATCCCCAACTGTAAAATGTGGAAGTTGAACTAAAGTCCTTTCTTGCCTCTGATATTTTATGAATATAAGAACCCAACTCAAAATGGGTAGTATATCAGAGATTCCAAATTTAGTTCTACTCTTTTGTTTACCTTCCCAGTTCCCTACCTTCAGCCCTGGTCTGTTACCTTTGCTCTGCACAAGTGGTTGAAGTAAGTTGAGTAGTGTGTGCCAAAATGAGTAGTATCTTGCTTTTTTTCTTCTTTTATTAAAACAGAAGAAACTGCCTTGGAAGAAGAAGCTACAAAGCAATAAGCCTTAGCATCTGTATCTTCTGAAAGCTTTTAAAAAATAATTCACTCTCACCTCCACCCACAGATTCTGATTCTGAACTTCTGAGGCAGGATCCAAGAGGGACAGTCACCTTCTGGGGCAGTGTTTCTTGGATGTGGTTAAAGGACCTTCTGCATCAAGATCACATGACAAGTGCTCACTTTGGCAGCACATATACTAAAATTGGAACAATACAGAGATTAGCATGGCCCCTGCATAAGGATGACATGCAAATTCATGAAGCGTTCCATATTTTTTATAAAATTAAAAAATTAAAAATAAGATCACATGAAGATTCAAGTCAATGACAAGTTTAACTTTTAAAAAAGGGGGTTACATGAAGAGCTTGTTAAAATGCAGATTCCTGACTGGGTGTGGTGGCTTGTACCTATAATCCCAGCTACCCAGGAGGCAGAGGCAGGAGGATTGCTTGAGGCCAGGAGTTCGAGACTAACCTAGGCAACATAATGAGAACCCATCTCTAAAAAAAATTTTTTTTTAAGTTAGAGCTGAGTGTGGTGGCATGCACCTGTAGGCCTAGCTACTTGGGAGGCTGAGGTGGGAGGATTGCTTGAGTCCAGGAGTTCAAGACCAGCCTGAGCAAGAGTGAGACCCTGTCTCTACTAAAAATAGAAAAATTAGCCAGCCATCGTGATGTGCCTGTAGTCCTAGCTACTCTGTAGTCCCAGCTACTCTGCAGTCCCAGCTACTCGGGGGGCTGAGGCAGGAGGATCACTGGAGCCCAGGAGTTTGAGGTTGCTGTGAGCTACGATGAGGCCATGGCACTCAAGGTAACAGAGTGAGACGCTTGTCTCAAAAATGCACATTCTTGTTTCCCACGCCCAGAATGTTGATTCAGTAGGCTGTAAATGAGGCCTAGAAATCTGTATTTTAACAAGCTTTCAGGAGTTTTTATACACATTAAACTTAGAGAAACCCAAGCCCCAAAGGGTATCAGTGGGGTGTATGAAGGAAGCTTGGTTAGTGGGGAGAGCAGGATCAGAGAACACAGCTTCTTAACCTGGCTTATTTCAAATCCTCCTTTCTGCCTCCTCCTCCTCAAAAAGTTCCCCTCATTTTTTTAGTCTACTTTCTAATTTCCATTTCTGACCAGCACTCACACAGCTATACAGCTATCTCCAAGAGATCAATCTGTTTTAACATCTTCATCTTAAGGATTCCAAAACCAGGGCCGAGGGCAGGGACATGACCAAAATCACACAATACTGGTTAGTATCTGAAGTAATACTGACCCTTTTGACACCTAATCCAAAGTCTTCAGCTACCTCAGGCTGCCTCTCATCTTTCAGCCAATGCTACTGAACACCTTTCAGATATTGGCAAAGCAGCACTGTTTTGAAATTACCTTCAAAATGGCCTCCTACAGCACAGTCCTCGAAGAGAAGCAAGGTTCTGTGTCTTAAACCTTTCTTGGTTTCTTAGGTGCCAAAGCTGTTTATATCGGTTGCCAGGCAACCAACTCCTTAGAATTCCATGAGTCTACTCATAGAATCTGCGGGTTCCATTGGGGTATCTTCAACTATCTATTAAATTTCCTTCTTATAAACTGAGCTTTGAGAAATTGCATCATATTCATTGATTGATGGTTTAATGGATTTCTTGGTCATTCTTTGAAAAATAAACCTCTAGATCTATGCAGCTCAATATCTTTTCCCTATAGGGGTTTATAAATCCTACTGAGAAAGGGCGAAAGCACCAGAGGAAGCAAGAGAGGGGGGGAAAAAAAAGGCAAAGCAGGGAACATTTGAACACGTAGCTCTGCATGCTTCAGATTACCAGGCTGGGAGAACAAATGGTAAAGTAGAAGCTGCCTTTGGGGCCTTTTCCATTCCCCTTTCATCCCCTCCACTGCTACTTAATCTTCTTTATCCACACAGTTCAATTAATTCCATTTTTCCTGATTCCCCAAATTCTGGCTAGATTATTAGTCATTCGCACTATTTTTACAAGGGGATTTTTCAAGTCCTGGATTTCTATTGTAATAGTGTAATTTCAGGCCCACAAAAATACTGAGTCTTCAGAGTCTCCTTGTAAAACAAACTAATTTATCCTGACAGTAGGAAATATTTCTGTGCCTAAGGCTCAGCCTAGGTGACCCAGGTCATGCTATTCAGGTGGTCACCATCTGTTGTTTCCAGGCAAGGCTGGCATTGCTGACCAACCTGGACATTGACTTTAGTGCCTGGCTCCAGCTGTGCTCAGACCCATGGACCCCCAGAAAAGGGTGAGAGGGTACATTCTCTGGTATGAGGCTGAAAGATGAAAAAAATTAAAGATTTAAACCCTGTTTGAAGTTTCCTCAAAAAATTAAACAAAGAATTACTATATGATCTAGCAATTCTACTTCTGGATGCATAAACTGGTATGACCTTTTCAGGGCAATCTGTGTCAAAATATTTAAAACATGCATTCTTGATGGGTACGGTGGCTCACACCTGTAATCCCAGCACTTTGGAAGGCCAAGGCAAGAGGATTGCTTGAGACCAGGAATTCAAGACTGGCCTAGGCAACATAACAAGATCCATCTCTACCAAAAAAAA
>VBSM01001979.1:24348968-24359816 GCA_008086735.1 Cheirogaleus medius | reverse complement strand
AGGGCTGTGGGTTAGGGGGTTCTCAATTTCTTTCTACCTGGGCCTTTTCACTGGCTACTTGGGCTGAGTTTTAAGAATAAGCATCACAAGACAGCAAGGCTGAATTGCATGGCCTTCATTTGACAGTATTGGAAGCTACATACTATCACTCTTGCCATACTCTAGTGTCAGGCAGTCAAAATGCTCACCAAAGTTCAAGGAGAACTTGGAGGCCACCTGTTGAATGGAGAGTGGAATGGTGATATTTTGAGGGGAAGGTCTGTTTGAGGAGAAGATTTAAAATTAAAAGGTTGGGGTGAGAAGATGAGGAAATAAGGGCACAGCATCTCCTGACTGTTTTTTTCCTGGACTTTTAAGGAAAAAAAAACAAAACAAAACAGGGTGGGACACCTGTAATCCCAGAACTTTGGAAGGCTGAAGTGAGAGGATGGCTTGAGGTGAGGAATTTGAGACCAGCCTGGGCAACAAAGCTAGACCCCATCTCTACAAAAAAAATGTTTTAAAAATCAGCCAACCATGGTGGTGTACACCTGTAGTCCCAGCACTCAGGAGGCTGAGACAGGGAAATCACTTGAGCCCAGGAGTTGGAGGTTGCAGTGAGCTGTGATCCAGCCACTGTACTCCAGCCTGGGCAACAAAGTAGGAACTTGTCTCTAAAAAATATATATATTTTTTTTAAAAAAGGAAAGAAAACAGGGCAGGCAGGGAACAATAAGCTAGCCTCTCCCCAGACAAGATTCTCTGGCTTCTCTTCTCTGCAGGATGTTGAAGGCCTTCTCCATAAATCACCTCAGACTCACCTAGTAATCAGTAGAGGTAAAGTAGGAAGGCTAACGGGCTAGATAATGGACACCATATTGAGAAAGGGGCTAATGGCTCACTAGGAAATCCAGCTCTCAGTATAATATACAACCAGACTCCTGGACAATCTATGTTATATTGGCTATAAGGATTATAGGATAAATCCTATATAGACAGGATGACATTTGTTGGGGCTCAGAAAACAATACCCCAAAATATGGCACTTCAATATGCTAAACTAAAGAAGTAGCCCCTAAGTCTCTCTGACCAATACCCACCCCTCCACACACACACAATTGTCTCTCTCCCAAAGCAGAGGATGAGGCTGTTCTCTGAAGTTCCCTTATCTACCTAGAAAGCAGACCACCAATGAGTAACACAATTGCCTTGGATCCTTTCCTTGAAATTTCATTAACCAGAGAAGATTAAAATTCATACCACAGAGGAAAAGACTGAAAACTAAACACCATATCTAGAGTCCAGATGAACTTTGTACCACACCTTTCTCTTTTCTCCAGGTCCATTCAATTCCCAAAGAGAATCATTCACTAGCCATTGTCTTAGCATTGGGCCCATTTGTTCCTTCTAAAAATCATTTATTATCCCTTGTTAACATAAAATCTTCAGACAAATTAAACAGTTTAATTGAGCAAAGAACAATTTGTGAACCAGGCATCCCATCCCCTGAATCAGAATAGGTTCAGAGTGACACAAATACTACCTCATGGTCAGAAAGGATTTATGGACAGAAAAAGAAAAGTGATTTACAGAAAATGGAAGTGAGGTACAGAAACAGCTGGATTGGTTACAGCTTGGCACTTGCCTTATTTGAACATGGTTTGAAGAGTTGGCTGCCTGTGATTGGCCAAAACTCAGTGATTGGTTCAAGAGTGGGTTACATTCTGTTTACACATCCAGTTAGGTTACAGTTCACTGTTTACAGTAAAACTTTTAGGCTAAACTTATAATATGTAAGGAGGCAGCTTTAGGCTAAACTGAATTTAATAGTTCCTCCCTTTTGGTTAACCTCTCTCAATTTGGAGAGATTGACCAAAATTTTAGGTATTGATGTCACTCTGTCACCATCAAAAGTGTAATTATTTGGTCTCAAATCTCACTGGGAAATAGAAAAACAGTGAGTTTTGTAAGATGGGAAAAAGGACTTTAGGTTACCTTTTTTTATATAAGAGTTAGAGCAGAGTGGATGTCCTTATGATGAAATCTCCTGTTTTCAGGAGAGGGGAAAAAAACCTGGTCTCTTTCAGGATCCATCTGCTTCCTTAAAGTTTCAGTTAGATTATATTACATTTAGCATGAGTGACTCCATTTTTCTTTGGTCTGGTCTGGTGGGGCCTAGTGCATGAGATCAGTCCAAAACTATAGCCTCCCATAATTTTGGCAAATAATTTCCCCCTTGAGAGCATTATCAAAACTTAGGGCTTTAGCACTACTCTCAGTTATCATCATATTGAGTTTTCAGTCTCTGCATGTCATTCATAAGCTATGGTGTCCTCATAATCACACATTTTTTGAGTTTTTGTCATTACAGGCAAGCATCTGTAGTCCCAGCTACTCCAGAGGCTGAGGCAAGAGAATAGCTTGAACCCAGGAGTTTGAGGTTGCTGTGAGCTGGGCTGATGCCATGGCACTCTACTGAAGGTGACAGAACAATACTGTTTCAAAAAAAAAAAAAGAATCTCCAAAGTGGTATCTTTTTGTATGCTAATGAAGGACTGGTGGCTGTGGGCTGTGGATAATCCAGATAACCTCAGGATGGGGGCTTGTTGCCAGGGGAACCAACCATGTGGTTAGAGGGTTGGAACTTTCAGTACCATTCCCTGACCTAGAAGAGGAGAGTGGAGGGCTGAAGGTTGATTACCAATGGCCAGTGACTTACCAATTATGCCTACACAATGAAACCTCCATAAAAAAGCAAAAGAACAGGGTTCAGGGAGCTTCTGGATAGCTGTACACGTGGAGGTACCTGGAGGGTATAGCTCCCCCCAGTGGGTATGGACACTCCACACCTTCCTTCATGCTTTGTTCTATGCATCTCTTCCATCTGACTGTTCATCTATAACATTTGTAATATCCTTTATAATAAATGGGTAAAATGTAAGTAAAATGTTTACCTGAGATCTGTGAGCAAATTAATCAAACCTGAGGAGGGAGTCCTGGGACTTTCGATTGATGGGTATCTGAAGTTGGGGGCAGTCTTGTGGGACTGAGCCCTCAACCTGGAGGATCTGATGCCATCACCACATTGATAGTATCAGAATTGAGTTAAATCATAAGACACCCAGTTGGTGTCTACTGCGGAATTGATTTCATGAATGGTGTTTCAGGAAAATCCTCATACATCTCATGTCAGAAATGTTGTGTTGAGTGACTGTGTAAGAGAGTAGGAAAAACACTTTGGTTCTTCCTGTATCTTTAATAGCTGGATTAGAATGCATTTTGTTGAGCTAGTGTCTCATTCTATTTATACAGCACCTGTTTGGTCCAGCTATCTTGTCATGCTTACTGGTGATTTAATAAAATTACAAAAGTTGGCCAGGAATGGTGGCTCGCACCTGTAATCCTAGCACTTTGGGAGGTGAGACAGGATGATTGCTTGAGGCCAGGAGTTTCAGACCAGCTGGGAAATAGTGAGACCCCCATCTCTAAAAAAAAAAAAAAAATTAAAAATTAACAGATAGTGGTGTCTCACACTTGTAGTCCCATCTACCCAGGAGGCTGAGGCAGGAAGATCACCTAAGCCCAGGAGTTTGAGGTTGCAGTAAGCTATGTTCACGCCACTGTACTCTGGCCTAGGCAACAGAGCAAGACCCTGCCTCCAACAAACAAACAAAAAAATTACAAAAGTCATTGATACAGCACATGAAAGAGTTAATCTCTCAAACTTCCCAGTATCAGCTGCAGCTGGGACAGAGCTCTTGGCAAGCACTCAACTTGGTAGTCCACAGTTCAAAGTTCTGGGAACTGAGCCAAAAGAGGGCTCACCAGGATAAGGACAAAGCTGTTTTTGTACCTGGACAGCCATGTTTTGAAAACCATGCGTTCCATTTAACCTAATGTCTCTGAACGTAGGGCGTCTTTCCTTAAAGACTAAGGATGAAGCCCCTACGAGAGAGAGACATGAGGGACCCCAATGTCTTTTTTCTTTCTTTTTAGAGACAGGGTCTCCATCTGTTGCCCAGGCTGGAGTGTAGTGGTGCAATCATAGATCACTGCAGCCTTGAACTCCTGGGCTCAAGTGATCCTCCCACCTCAGCCTTCCAAGTCCCTGGGACTACAGGCACAAGCCACTGACCTGGCTCAATGTCCTTTCCCTCCAGAACCGTTATAATATCAGATTCCTCTGGAGAAACTGTATGCCTGAGTCCAGAGAATTAAGTCAAGAATTTCAAGGGATTTTAAACACAGCATCAGAGATAATGCAAATTCCTGGAAATCTCAATCAAAGACTAAATGTTTGAGGCTATGGAAGAGGAAGGATCTGAGGTAGACAGGCTTTACTAACTCTACAAGTTGGACACAGAAGGCCAAAGATGTCTTCTATGGTGGCTTCATCACTACATGAGATTGTTTTGTTTTGGGTTTTTTAAAAAACTTTCTATTTTGAAATAACTTTACACTTGCAAAAATGTTGCAGAAATAGTAGAGTTCCTTATATCCTTCCTCCAGCTTCTTCAAATGTTGACATCTTATATACCATAGTACAAATATCTTTCAAAATCAGGGAATTAACATTGATATGATACTATTAACCATGAGTGTATTATTGAAATTAAGTCATTGTTATCTTGAGGAAAGGCCTTACTCAAATAAGTAGTACGCTGTACAAACATGGAAACATGTAGAGCTCTCTTGTCCCACACAAATTGTAAATGTGAGATAGTACCAGACCCAGTGTCATGAGTGAAATCACAGCTGATACTGGAGTAACTGGAAGTCTGTCCCCACCTCTACCCTTTCTCCTTTTAACTCTCATTTGGCTTATTGTCAAAGCAGATGGATGTCAGAACTTAACTGAGGATTACAGAAAACCAGATAAAGTTGTCAACAGTGGCTGACATTGTTTCTCTATATAGCAAGCTCTCTCTAAATCACCCCTAAATTGCATCCTTTTGTTGATCTTACTAGTGCACTGTTTTCAGTCCCAATGTGTGTTTTAGACATCAACAGCAGTTTGGCCTCACTTGGCAGCCAGTGATTTACCTTTACAGTCTTGCCTCAAGAAATCTTGATTCTCTAATGTCATAATCGCTTACGGTGGGATTTAAACAGGTGTCCTCAACCCAATTCAGATAATGAAAGTAATCATTGTACTGATGGCATACGGATCAAGAGTGACTCCGAAGCAATTGTTTCTGAAGCTTAGCCTTCTGATCAGGTTCAGGACACACTACCCACAATATGGCACCGTGACATTTAGGAAAGCAAAAGCAGGGAGGTCACTCTCACCTCTCCCTCTACATTCTTCCCTGAACAAGGTCAAAAAACCTTCATTCCAGAGGTGCCCTCTCTGTACCCAGAGGAAAGGAACATCCTTATCCTGGACAGAGATGCCAAGAAGAATCTGAACAAACAGGTCTCGCTAGGCTTCCCTTAGTTTATTACCCGTTAGATCATACCTGCCTTGTCCAATCATACTTCTACATGATTGTCCACTCCTCATCGAACTTAGCCTAAAAGTGCACAAATTCATCTATTTCTCTGGGTCTTCATTTCTGAAGGTCCCCATGTCACATAGAACTTATAATTGTGTGCTTTTCTCTTATTAATCTGTCTTTTGTTATGGGGGTCTCAGCCATGAACCTAATAACCAGTAAGAAAAGAAGTGTTTTCTTTCCTACACTTTCTGTATTGGATTTATGCCTAAAAGTCAGTGGGCTGTAATCATGGAGACGTTCAGAGACCCTCTCTGAGAGAAACTTTCTGGGAGTGTCATTATCTGGGTTAACCAGAGAAATTCAACCTTAGATCAGGCAAAGGATTTTGTCTATCCATGAAGTCTTTACCCCTAATAGAAGGGCACAGAAATTAATTTTTATGGTTAATACTAGAGACAGACAGCATTTTATATATCTTGGTATTAAGCTCAGCCACTTGGTTGAGTCACTAGGCAAGCACTGGAATTCATATGGGGCCACTCTCCTGCCATGAGTACAAAGTCCTTTCTTATTGAAACTGATTCTTTTGCAGATTCTGGGCACCTGCTGACAGTTGGCCTATACAGTACCTACTTCTTCCATAGAGTTCCTAGGTACAGAATTCCTCACGGAGGGTGCATCTGAATGGCCCATCTCAGGCCACCACTTCAGATGCTTTTCCCTCATGCAAAGTCATTTCTATGTCTCTTCATAGGAGTTTACCTGAAGCTCTGATTGTCTTCCCAGGATTATGGGTTTCTTTCTTTCTTTTTTTGGCTGCATCAAACAACTGGAAGGATTATGGGTTTGACAAACTAAACATTGGTCATAAATCATTTTAGCAATTTAGAGCAGTCACCACACACACACATATACGTATATATTTTACAATTTGTACCATTTTATCTCTTCCATGATGAGTCATGGAGTGTATAGTTTTTAATAATGGAGTGCTTTGAAAGCCTTTAAAGACTTTAAGAGCTTTTAAAGACTCAGGAAGGACCAAGTGACTATCCAGGCTCTCCAGGAGCCCATGCTTAACATTGGATTTATATCCCCTTAAATGCCAACTTTGTTTCTCCAATTTAGGTGCATAGTGCTATTTATAAGATGGGTTATCATAGGTCATTTGACTTGGACCATGGAGTTCATTCAAACTGCATATCCTAAAGAATTTTAGTACTAGCTCATTTAGCATGAGAATCTGCTAAGAGACTTTCTTGGTATTCAATTAATTTCTGTACTGCTTAGGTGAGCAGTTTTATAAACCAGTCAGTCTCTTTGTTGGCATTCTGGAAATTCTTTCCAAGTCCAAATGATATGATCCTAAAGTTATCAAAAATTTGTATTTAAGAGTGCTCGTCAGGGTCCTTTCCATCCTTTCATAAACCTCCTTGAAGACACAACACTCTAGGATTATACTTGCTTGTGAGGGGTTTTCAGGAAATGCATCAGAATTAAGTAATTATCCCAGAAAAATGGATGGCTTAAAAAAATTTTTTTAAAGGAATTAAGTAGTTAACTGTAAATTAAATGACTTAAATGTTCACAGTTAAAGACACAATTGACAAGGAAATTTAGTTATTTCTGTGGCCTATAATAATTTAACATAATAACCATAATTATGATTGATAACATACCAAAACATATCAGAATTTTAGGAGTATCATACAATTTGGAACATATATTAATAACATATGCATAAAAGTATAACTGGAAGGTGAAATATCATTTCTTATTTGACAATGCTTCCCATATAATTTAACATACCAAATAAGCCTGTTTATTATCACTATTTTGGATGCTGCAGGGGCCCTCGGTAATATCCCAAAGTTAGTATGAGGTCAAAAGACTTAATTTTGAATTTCAAATTTGATTTTTGGGAAGCCTGTCAAATATGTCAAAGGTTTAAAACATTTGATCAAAAAACAATCACAGGTCACTGTAAAATAATATTCATTTAGCCACAGTAATAATTAAAAGGTTTTAAAAATCCAAATCCTTTATTCTTTGATAGAGAAGAGTCTCAGTTTTCCAAACAATCAAAAGATCTACCAGAGACAGCAGGAACAAGAATCTGTCTCTCCTCTTTCCTCTTTTTTTTTTTGGCTAGAATTCCATGAGCCTATTCATAGAAACCATAGGCTCAATTGAGGGTATCTTCAACTATTTATTAAATTTCTTCCTTTGTAAAGTGAGCTTTGAGAAATTATATCATATTTATCAATTGCTAGTTTAATGGATTTATTGGTCATTCTTTGAAAAATAAACCTGTAGATATATGCAGCTCAATATTTTTTCCTCACAGGGTTCATAAATCCTGCTGAGAAAGAGGCAAAGCACCAGAGGAAGCAGGAGAGGAAATTTTTTAAAAAGGCAAAGCAGGGAACATTTGAACACATAGCTCTGCATGCTTCAGATTACCAGGCTGAGAGAACAAATGGTAAAGTAGCTGCCTTTGGGGCCTTTTCCATTCCCCTTTCATCCCCTCCACTGCTACTTAATCTTCTTCATCCACACAGTTCAATTAATTCCATTTTTCCTGATTCCCCAAATTCTGGCTAGATTATTACTCATTCACACTATTTTTAAAAGGGGTACTTCAAGTCCTGGATTTCTAATAGTATAATATCGGGCCCACAGATACACTGCTTATTGTCTCCTTGTGAAACAAATTTATTTATCCTGATAGCAGAAAGATTTCTGGGCCTAAGGCTCTGTCTGGTTGACCCAGATCATGCTATTCACCATCTGTTGTTTCCAGGCAAGGCTAGCATTACTGACTAAGTTGGGCATTGACTTTAGTGTCTGGCTCTAGCTGTGCTCAGACTCATGGACCCCCAGAAAAGGGTGAGAGGGTACATTCTCCGGTATGAAACTGAAAGACTAAAAACATTAAAGATTTAAACCTTGTTCAAGGTTCCTCAAAAAATTAAACATAGAATTACTATGTGATCCAATAATTCCACTTCTAGGTATATACCCAAAAGAACTGAAAGCAGGTACTTGAACAGATATTTGTACATCCATGTTCAAAGCAGTGTATTTGCAATAGTCAAAAGGTGGAAGCAACCCAAGGGTCCATCAATAGATGAATGGATAAACAAAATGTGGTATATACAAACAACAGAGTGTCATTCAGCCTTAAAAGGAGTGAAATTCTGATACATGCTTCAAGTGGATGGATCAACCTTGAAGATAATTATGCTAAGTGAAATAAGCCAGACATAAAAGAACAACTATTGTATGATTCCATTTATACAAGTTACCTAAAATAGCCAAATTCATAGAGACAGAGAGTGTAACAGGGGTTCCCAGGGGCTGTGGAGGAGGGAGGAATGGGGAGTTATTTTTTGATGGGTAAGGAGTTTTAGTTTGTGATGGTCAAGGAATTATGGAGATGGATGGTCGTGAAGGTTGTACAACAATGTGAATGTACTTAATGCCACTGAATTGTACACTTAAAGATGGTTAATATCCAGAAAAAATTAGCCGGGCATGGTGGCGCATGCCTGTAGTCCCAGCTACTTGGGAGGCTGAGGCAGAAGGATTGCCTGAGCCCAGGAGTTTGAGGTTGCTGTGAGCGAGGCTGATGCCACGGCACTCTAGCCGGGGCAACAGAGTGAGACTCTGTCACAAAAAAAAAAAAAAAAGATGGTTAATATGGCCGGGTGCAGTTGCACAAGCCTACAATCCCGGTTACTTGGAAGGCTGAAGGGGGAGGATCCCTTGAGCCCAGGAGTTTGAGGGTGCAGTGAGTTATAATTGCATCATCATGGCACTCCAGCCTAAGGAACAAAGTGAGACCTCATGTCTAAAAAAAAAATTGTTTTTAATGGTTAAAACAGTACTGCATAAAATAATATTAATAAAATGATTAAAATGGTAAATTTAATGATGGCATATTTTACCACAATTTTTAAAATCAAAACTGTTTAATTATAAAAGCCATTTAGATTTTCTGATAGAAATTCTGGACAAAGAAGATAATTAAAACTACTCACAACACCCCAAGTCTTAAAAAACAATACTTTGGGGTAGTTTTTGACTAGTTTTTTTAAATGTCTTTTTAATGTCTTAATTTTTTAATATCTTTTTAAAAATAATATATACTGTTCTCTAACCTGCCTATTTTTCAATTTCATGAAAGTTTTCTCATCATATATTCTTCTGCTATATCATTTGAAATGGCTTCATCTCTTCCATTATATGATATCACAATTACATTGGTTAAACCAAATGTATATTGCTAGTTTATTTCTAACTTTTCCTATATTAAAATATGATAAACAACATGGCTGGGCGAGGTGGCTCACGTCTGTAATCCTAGCACTCTGGGAGGCTAAGGTGGGAGGATCGCTCAAGGTCAGGAGTTCAAAACCAGCCTGAGCAAGAGCGAGACCCGTCTCTACTAAAAATAGAAAGAAATTAATTGGCCAGCTAAAAATATATAGAAAAAATTAGCCAGGCATGGTGTCGCATGCCTGTAGTCCCAGCTACTCGGGAGGCTGAGGCAGAAGGATTGCTTAAGCCCAGGAGTTTGAGGCTGCTGTGAGCTAGGCTGATGCTGCAGCACTCTAGCCCGGGAAACAGAGTGAGACTATGTCTCAAAAAATATATATATATATGATAAACATCCTATAGCCAAATATTTACACACCTTCATGAAGGTTTACTTACAAGAAATTCCTAGAAGTGGAATTGTGAGTCAAAGAGAATGCATCTTTTCAATATTTTTATACAGATTGCCCTAAAAAGGACATACCAGTTTATGCATCTACCAATATATGTGTATTTTCCAAATCCTCTTCAACATAGTACATGTCATGTAAGAGACAAAGCACAATGGCTCTGAGCACAGGCTTCGCAATCAGATTGCAAAGGTATGAATCCCAGTATTTCCACATTCTAGCTGTGTGATCTTCAGCAAATCAGTTAACCTTTCTGAGCCTTAATTTATTCATAGGGTTTTTGTATGGATTAACAACTAGCTATTATTATTTAACTTCTTCAGTTCCTACAACTCCTATGCATAAAATATACCCGAAGTATGCCACAGAACGCATGCAAAAGTAATTAGAGATACAAGGAGTTACGTGATTAATGACCAGTGGGACAGAGAGCATCTGGAACTAGGTGAAAAGGCTTGTGTTGAGGGCAGTCTTACTGGGAGCAGAGGCAAACACAGGTTGTGTGCCCTGGAAACATATACATTTCTCTAACAAAGATACGAAACTATGAATGTAAAATCAAGTACAAAGCCTTGGAAGGGGCCTAAAGCTTAAGTCTGATGAAAAATCCACCTCTGGTTGGAACTGATAGTTTATCAAAAACGGTGAGAAGTACAGGTTGAGAGGGAGATAACGTTTGCCTAAATGGAACAAAATGAGAG